>JZKD02S2046265.1:255933-288138 GCA_000966675.3 Picea glauca | reverse complement strand
CTGAGAGAGGAGACTGTGAGAGAAAGAAGAGGAAGTTACAGTGGGTTTTGTTGTAGGTTGTATCCCTTCATTTGCTGGATAATAATAAAGGAAGGACCTTGCAATTTCTCTGGTGAACGTAGCCCACACTAGGTGAACCATGGAAATCTGTGTCTCTCTTGTATTATGTGTCTTCTATGTTTTGTTTCTGCATTTGTTTTATTTTATTGCTCCGCGGTCTTGTTTTTCTAACAAATATTATCCTGGGAAACCCTCATGGGGGAGAAAACCCAACAACCAAAATCCTCCATATAGATTCCTTTAACTAATACAATGATGCATTATAGCTCTCCAAGAAAGACCAAGACCAAAACACCAAGAGAACTAGTCTCCAAGACTTGTGCATTGGACCTTCTTATGTGCTCCAATATGCACAAGAGAAGTGTGTGAATGTGTTTCCAAATGAGAGGAACCTATCCTCTATTTATAAACAACAGTGTCTCATGAAGAGACATGACTCTTCACCTAACTAACCCATAATAAGTAAAATACCAATAATATAATAATTTATGTTGAGCAGACTTGTACAATATAATTATAATAACCTCTTAAAGGTTTGACTAAAACAAATATACAAGAATATATTTCATATTTACACCAAAAATATTAACACTCCCTCTTAATTAGGAATGTATTTTTTCCAGACACGGACTCCAAGTCTGATATCACACGAGCTCACATCCATTGACTGTTGAACATGCAAATATATACATCCTCAGATATCCATAGTGCAACATGACTTCACCCCATGCAACCAAGGTTTGTGGGTATCTCTCAATAGCTACAACATGTCCCTAGTGTAAGTTTTAAACCTACGAAGTAAAGAAATGCATATAGATTCTTAAGCAAGACAAAAATTAATCAATGGCTCATACACAGAGTACACAAAGATTTTATACCGGAAACCCTCAACCAAGAAAACCTTTCTTATATTCATTATATCGAATTTCACCATTCACCATACAATATATACAATGCTTTTAGGTATTCCATAGATACCAAAACCCTAATCCCTTAATCCGGGATTAATTTACAAATCTGCTAAAAATAGAAAAAATAGCAGTTGTTGTATCTGACGTGCCCACACACACACATGCAAAGAATATAACACATACCCAACACCTAGGACATCCACTCCTTCTGATGCATCAGTACTTGATCATGTGCACTCTTGTCTCAGTGCCGACCCTTGGATATCCATAATGAAACATGACTTCACCCCATGAAACCAAGGTTTGTGGGTAGCTCTCAATAGCTACAACATGTCCCCAGGACATCCACTCCCTACGATGCATAAATACCCGATCATGTGCACTCCTATCTCAATTCCAACCCTTTTTCATGCTGGATGAGATTTTTCCATCTGTCACTCCCTCTGAAGAGGGACCACACCAATCTTCTTCCTGAAGTACTCAAACTACATCCTTGACAATGGCTTGGTGAACACATCTGCAACCTTATCCTCGATAGTCACGAACTAGAGCCTCACTGCTCCCCTCTGTACCATATCCCTGATATAGTAGTATTTCATCTCAATATGCTTCGACCTGTCATGGAACACCAGGTTCTCTGACAACTTCATGCAACTTTGGTTATCACACCAAATGCAGGTCGCCTCCAACACAAGACCAAATAACCCATACAACAACTTTCGAAGCCATACTGCTTCTCTGCTCACTGCACATGCTGCCCCATACTCAACTTCAGTCATACTAAGTGCCACACATGATTTATTTATGCTGCTCCACGAGACCATATTGGATCCAAGACTGAAATAGTATCTGGAAGTTCTATTTCGGTAAGGAATATTTCTGGCCCAATATGAATCTGATTATCCATACAATCCAAATTCATGGTCAGATATATACCAGAGACCATGATCTAGAGTACCCTTAAGGTACCTCAACACATGTTTTGTTGCAACCAAGTGAACCTGTTTGGGCTTCTCCAAATACTAACTTAGGGTTTTCACAACAAAACATATATCCGGTCTTATGTTCATCAAATACATCAATAAGCCCATTATCTACCTGTATAAGGTAGAATCCACAATCTTTGAAGTTGTATCCTGCAACAACTTAAGATTTGATAGCATCGGGGTAACCATGGCCTTACAATTCAATATCTCGAAACTATTCAATATTTCCACAACATACTTTCTTTGATTTAGGAAAATCCCTTCTGATCTCTACCAAACTTCTAGTCCCAAGAAGTAGTGCATCATTTCTAAATCTTTCATCTCAAATTCTGTAGCCAATTTTCTCTTACATTCAGTGATGAGATTTTTCGCACTTGTTAGAAATAGGTCATATACATACAACAATAGTATCATTGATTCACATCCTCAACCTTAAAGTAAAGGTTAGGATCTGGACTGCTCTTGGTAAAACCCAAGCTCATCAAGAAATTGTCAATCCTACCATACCATGCTTTGGGTTCCTGCTTCAATCCATATAAAGCCTTCTTTAATTTTCACACATGAGTCTCCTTGTCACGTGTCTCAAATCCAAGTGGTTTCTCCACATAAACTTCCTCTTATATTTCACCATTCAAGAAGTCTATCTTTACATCCATCTGGTGCACCTTCCATTTTATCATAGAAGCCAATGAAAGTATAGTCATTATCGAGGTATATCTTGCTACGGGAGAAAAAATTTCTTCATAGTCAATCTCTTCCTTCTAAGAGAAACCTTGGGCCACAAATCTTTCTTTATATTTTTCAATACTGCCATCAACTATGTGTTTTGTCTTGTAGATCCATTTTGAACTCACGACATCTTTTTCCTTTGGTATGGGAACCACATCCCAGACATCATTCTACATAATGGACTAGTATTCCTCTTCCATGGCATCTTTCCATATTTGATTTTCTGCAACCTCTTCATAACTGGAAGTTTTTGCATCCATTATGTCACACAAGAATGCCACGTAGCTGGAATATGACTTTGACTTCTTACTTTCCATGAAATATTTCTTTGTGGCACCAATTTGTTTTGCATCTATGATAATCTCTTGTGCCCAAGTTGGTATTCTCTTGTGAGACAATATCTCGACTGGTTTCTGAGGTTCTACTATGTCATTATCCTTTGGAATGACTTCCTCTAGTTCAACTAAATCTAGAACTTTAGGAACTTCATTCTCTTCTTCATGTGCCTCTTCTGCATGGATCTGTTTAGATTTACTAAAATTTACATTCTCATCGAAGGTTACATCTCGGTTGATCTCCACTTTCTGGTGACTGGGAATGTATATCCTATAAGCCTTCAATGTGTCACTATAACCAAAAAATATTCCCTTTCATCTGAAAGGGTCCAACTTTGTCCTCTTTTCCTTGGGGATGTGAACAAATACAGGGCAACCAAATATTTTAAAATTGATGACTTCTGGATTCTCTCTTGAAACATTTCCTCGAGTGTCTTGTTTTCAATCACCTTATGGGGACTTTTGATTCTTCACATACATTGTCATTTTCACTACTTCTTTCCACATATGCATAGGAAGATCTTGATCATGGATCATGGCCTTTACTGCTTCCATGATTGTCCAGTTCTTCCTTTCAACTATTCCATTTTGTTGAGGGTTATAGGGAGTAGAAATCTCCCTCTTAATCCCAACTTCCTTGCAATAATCCTTGATTTATTTTGAGGTGAATTCACCTCCTTTGTCTGATCGCAAGGTCTTTATATTCCTCTCTATCAAGTTTTCTACCAAAGCCTCGAACTCTTTGAATTTTCCAAAAACTTCATTCTTTTTTTTTAATAAATAAATCCAAGTTTTACGTGAGTAATCATAAATGAAAGATACATAATATACATACCCACGTATTTATGTTTCCGACATTGGTCTAGATACATCTGAATGCACAATGTCCAAAAATCCTTTGGATATTCTATCTCTATTGGGAAAGGAGCGCTTCACATTCTTTCCTTGTGCACATACTTTTCACACAACATCTAGTTCTGTTTGGATTTCTAGAAGACCTGTCACCATTTTTCTCACAACCGGAAGAGATTTGTAATGTAGGTGAGAAAATATCCTATGCCATAGTTCAGTGGGATTCACAATATCATGAATCATTGTGGAGTTTGAATGTCCTTTTAATTTTTAGAGTCCTCCTTCTTCAAATCCATTCACTACTTCATTATCAAGGATCTTCCCTCTAGGCCACATAAGAAATTTACCATCAATAAATGATACTCTAAATCCTTTATTGTTTAATGCTGAAATTGAGAGAAGATTCTTTTTTAAACCTAGAACATAGAGAACTTCCTTCATCTTCATTGGATTTCCTGAGTTTAACTTGTAGGAAGCTTCTCCAACACGTTTGATTGGATACTAATAGTCATCACCCAATTTCACCTTGTGAGGTGAATCTTTATGAACAAGTTTAGATAAGGAGTCTTCATAGCCTGTCATGTTCTTGGAAGCGCCACTGTCTATCAACCAAGCGTCATTTCCATGAGTAATAGTACCTGTGAGGGATGAGATAAGAACATAATCCTTATCACTAGATTCATCTTTCTTTTCAACCTTCTTGGGAGGCTCATCATCTTCAGTTGTGTGAGCTCAATGCCTCTTACTTCCTTTCTTATTCTTAATTTCCATAATGAGGGTGGAATCCCTAACAAAGTGTCCCAATTCCCGACAACAATAACATATGATATTTGATTTGTCTCTTTGACCCATATTAAACTTCTTAGGTAAATAATTCTCCTTCTTGTTCTTTCATTTCCTGGTGTGGGTGGATAGGGCTTGATCTTTATCTACCATATTTTCTTCTCTTATAGCTATCCTAGCTTCTTCCTAGTTACAATCTTCCCAAATCCTATTGAAATTGGGAAGCGTATTTCTTAAACAAATTCCTTGGATGAATGCATCCCATGACCTTGGGAGGCCATTCAAGGTAGTCATCGCCATCTCTTGTCCTTCTACTGAGTCACCAATGGCTTCTATCTGCTCCTTGATTTGATTCATTCTTGAGAAGTAGGAGTGAATGGTTTCTAAGTTCTGCATTTTCACATTCTTCAAATAATATCTCAGAGTCATTCTTCGATTTATGTTGCTTCCCTCAAAAAGACAAGTTAAGGTGTCCATCACTTTCTTTAGAGAAGATAATGATGATATATTATGGATAAGGTGGTCCTTAATGGAGTCTGCAATAATCATTTTTTCTCTCACCATTTCCTTCTTAGATTTTTCCTTAGCTTCATCTCCTTGAGGTTCTTGAACCTCTTCTATAATGAACTTATCCAGTTCATGTTCTTCAAGAAGGAGGGTTACTCAGTACTTCCAGGCCTTGAAGTTATCAACTCCATCTAGTTTCTCATTGATCTTTGTTCTGATAGTCATCCTACCTTATGATGGTATTGGTTTCTTTGAAAGCTATCTCTATACTAAAAATGACTCCCTTTTAGGCTTCTAGATCTCCAATTGGCTTCTATTCAGGTCTGCTTTGATACCATGTTGAAATTTTAAATTTTCTAGTTACACAATTACAACTACTTAATCCAATAGCAATTGTAGTAGGATCACTTAAATATACACAATCATAGATACAATAGAACATAGATATTATCTCGGGAAACCCTCATGGGGGAGAAAACCCAACAACCAAAATCCGAAATATAGATTCCTTCAACCAGTACAATGATGCACTATAGCTCTCCAAGAAAGACCAAGACCAAAACACCAAAAAAGCCAGTCTCCAAGACTTGTGCACTCGACCTTCTTATGCGCTCCAATATGCACAAGAGAAGTGTGTGAGTGTGTGTCCAAATTAGAGGAACCTATCCTCTATTTATACAAAACAATGTCTCATGAAGAGACATGACTCTTCACCTAACTAACCCATAATAAGTAAAAGACCAATAATATAATAATTCATGTTGAGCGGACTTGTACAATATAATTATAATAACCTTTTAAAGGTTTGACTAAAACAAATATACAAGAATATATTCCGTAGTTACACCAAAAATATTAACAATAAGAAGGATCATTGAAAGAAACACAATCACAAGGTACACAACATTTATCGTGGGAAACCTTCATGGGGGAGAAAACCCAACAAAAACTTCCTTAATATAGATTGCCAATACAATGCCAAGATAATAAACCAAACACTAGAGAATATCTGAGACTGGGAAATGTGCCTCTCTCTCCTTCTTCCTGCAACTGCATCTTCCTTCAAACTTGTGCAGTAGATGAGTGACTTGAGTGAGTGTAATAATGCAACACCATCTTCTCTTATTTATACTGGCTGGGAGGCGCTAGGGTTTTGTCTCTTCACCAAGTTGGGATGACTTCTTCAACTAGTGTCTAAATCCACTTTAATTATCCCTAGGGGATGACTTCTCAATTAAAATCATTTGATTAGGGTTTGAACAATCCAAAAAAGGAGATGTGGTCATACATAAGTATCGACATGATAAATCCACAAAAGGGGATTGATATATATAATAATAACTCAATTATATTTAGAATATTCTTCGCAGTTACAATATTTCAACACTCCCCCTTAACAAGAATGGTATTCTACAATACAATATCATCAGGAGAGAGAGAGGGAAACAAAATCATCAACATTTGGAACATTGACTGGCACATCTATAAATCATCAGAAGTTTTTCTCATCATCAATAACATCATTGTTCACAGCATGGAGCTGAAATAGTATCATCATTGTCATTCATAGCATGGAGATGGAATAGCATCATCATCATCACTCACATCACAGAGTTGGAATGGCATCATCATCATCATTCTCTGCATCAACATCAATTAGTATAACACTAATACATCATCATCAATCAATACAATATTGATACATCATCATCAACATCTTCAACATGAAGCTGAAGTAGCAACATCATCATCAACTTATTCAACATGAAGTTGAAGTAGAAACATCATAATCATCTTCAATATGAAGCTGAAAATGCATCATCATCATCATCATCTTTAGCATGAAGCTGAAGCATTATCATCTTCATCATGAAGCTGAAGTAGCATCAAAATCAATAGCATGAAGCTAGAATAATAATATTACCAACACGAGGATGGTACACCAACATCAACAACACGAGGCTAGTACATCAACATTAACAACACGAGGCTGGAGCAACATCAACAACACAAGGATGAGAAAACAACATCATCAACACTAGGTTGATATAACAACATCATCAACACTAGGTTGATATAACAACATCATCAACATCATCAACAAAAGGCCGAGATAAAAACATCATCAACATTAGGTTGAGATAACAACATCATCAACATATGGTAACAGAATGAGGTAGGTGTAACAACAACATTTTTTGGTACTCTGATAGTCCCTAGGGATCTACCCAGGAATCATAATATTTCCTAGGACATAAAATCATAATGGAGCTACCACGCGGTACTCTGACAAACCATCCTTACCAGACCTTTGGGATCTTCCCAGGAATCATAAGATTCCCTCGGATTAAAAAAATCCTAATGGAGCTACCACTACTGACCACAACTAGAATATACATGCACAGGTACTCTGACAGAGCATCCTTATAGACCTTTGGGATATGTCCAGGGATGATCAGTCCCCTAGGATATAAAATCAGAAATGAGCTACCCATTGTTGGCTAGGATACCATAATATCATCAACATCACTCCCCCTTTCGAGGGAGTTCCTTTTAGACTATACCAGGATTATCTCAAAAGTATTCAAAATTTACAAGAGACAGAGGCTTGGTCAACACATTTGCAACCTGCTCATCTGTGACAACATATTGGAACTTTACAGCTCCTCTATGCACCATATCACAAATATAGTGATATCGGATTTGTATGTGCTTCGAATTATCATGGAACACAAGGTTCTCTGTCATCTTTATGAAACTCTGGTTATCACATAGAATCTCGATGGATTCCATCTCTAGATCAAATAGACCTATCAATAACTTCCAATGCCATATGGCTTCACAACTGGTAGAACATGCAACAATGTGTTATGCTTTTGTCATGCTGAGAGAAATAATAGATTGCTTCCTACTCTTCCATTAAGTCATGGATGACCCCAAACCGAAACAACATCCTAAAGTTCTCTTTCTATCGGAAACTCTTCTAGCCCAATCTGAATCTGTATAACCAATCAGTCTAAAGTCATGATCTCCAATATAATAGAGACCAAGGTCCAACGTACCCTTAACGTATCTCATCACATGTTTTTCAACCACAAGGTGAACACATCGGGGCTCTACCAGTTACTGACTCAAGGTGTTCATAACAAAACATATATCTGGCCTGATATTCGTTAGATACATCAACAATCCAATGATATTTTTGTACAATGTAGCATCAACCGATTCTGATAAATTATCAACCAGGAGCTTCAACTTTGTCTCCATGGGTGTGTTCATGGCTTTACATTCCAACATATGAAACCTCTTCGGTATTTCAACTGCATACTTCCCTTGGTTAAGGAAGATCTTCTCTAGGCTCTGCCAAACTTCAAGACCTAAGAAATAATGCATCAGGCCTAGGTATTTCATCTCAAATTCTGAAGTGAGCTTCTTCTTACAATCTTTGATGATATTTTCTTCTCCAGTTAAGAATAAGTCATCCACATACAACAAAAAAATAATTGGTCCATCATCCACAATCTTGAAGTAAATATTGGGATCAACTTTACTCTTGGTAAATTCCAAGCTTATAAAAACCATCAATATGTCATACCAATCTCTTGGAGCTTGCTTCAACTTCTAGATATGAGTATTTTATCTTCAAATTTAAATCAAAATTTCACATCTCATTATACCAACCTGGTACAACTGCTCAACTTCAACTTAGTATGCACAATCATGTGCTATCTCTATGTGATTTTTGAAAAGCATTGTCTGTCTCATTCTATGAGATTATGTCTTATAATATCTCTGTAATTCTTCCCCTTGGAACTAGGACTCTGCACCTGCACCTTCTCTAAAGATGAGAATCACTATAGTTGTTGAACTATGGGAGTATCTCCTCTTATTTATCACACCAACAACTTCATCTGAAACTGAGAGTGGCCCAATAACTGATACTGAAATTAGTTCTTCTTCTTTCATGGAGGTAACTCTATATGCTATTGTAGTCATGTCTCCATGGCCTGACTAATGTACTATGCCAACTGGCACCCAATATCAAATATAGGGATTGCTCCCCCTGCATCTCATACTTTTATTTGAATCATGTTTTTTCTGGTTGTCTTCATGAATACTGGAACTATTTCTTTGATTATTGGAGTAAGTTTCTCATCATATTCTTCTCTCTCTTGCTGGGAGAATCCTCTAGAAACAAATCATCTTTGTACATATTTTATCTACAACATGCTTTATTTGTTAGTTCAATCTTGGAATTCAACATTGACTTCCCTTCTAGTCTCACAAAAAAATCCATATCCCAGTCCTTCTGACTGTCTTCCTTCTCTATCACTGAAACAAGGGAATCTTCCCAAGAGATTTTATGTCTCGTCTTCTCAACTCTTGGAATCTGTCTCTTGGGAAGATTTGATCATCTCTGAGATCAGGTTTACTCTATTCTCGATTTCTTCTAAGTCTACAAGGACTTCACAGTCTCTACAAGATATACTTGGTGTTGAATACCAAGTCTTAATATGAAAAGTTGAGTCAGAATTCAAACGAATTATGCTTCCTATCAAGGTGGCTTAATTATCCTTTGAACAAGTCTACTGTGGGTTATTATTCTAATGTTCGATCATCTTTGGAGCCTTCTACTCCTTACAATTCATCTCCATATGAGATACTTTGTAAATCAAAAGTAGTTTCTTCTTCATCTTTTGAATGTATATGATCATGTGTACTACTTGGATAGTCTACTCCATCTCTCATCTAGTATGTTGCCTCTTGAAACCGTCACTATAGCTTCCTCAGTGTTATCACGTATGACCTGAAGCAAGGTCAAAAAAACAACAAGAAAGAATACTACTCTTTTGATAATAATAATAAAACAATAGCATGAATAATCTTCGCAATAGCTCCTTTAGATCTATCACTTGTGACCTATCTGAGACAAAGATCAAAAGTAAGAAATAAAATATGAAATGAGAGAAACCCTCTTCTAGTGTTGTGATCAAACATTCCTCCATGGTAAACTGGAGGAACAATAAGAAGTTTCTCTTAGAGGAGATGTTAGTTATATTTGGTAAATTATTTCTATAAGCATTCATCTCAATAATCCTCACATGCTACCAAGTATAATACTTTTCAAAGACTGCTATCTCAACTATAGTGTTTACTTTGTCATGTGCAGATCTTATCAACTTAATTAATCAAACTTGGAACCTGGAGTCTTGTCCTCAAGAATGAGTGTGTTGTTTTTCTTCCAAGTCTCCTTCACTTAAGATGACAAGTTATTTCTTCAACCTATCCTCTGTACTAAGACAATATCCTATCTTGACAGAAATATAAGTTAGAGAATAAACTCTAATCTCATTCTAACACCTTGACTTTAATTTTTGACCAAGGGTTAGTATGATGGTCATAACTTCAGTATACAACCTAGATTTCAAAGTAATAACAAATAGATGCATATAAATATAATCAAACCTGGGGTGCATTTATTCCTTTGAATGAGTTGGATCTGAGATCCTTCTGGATCTATGATTGTCAACATATCATTTCTTGAGAAAGTACCCTTTTAGAATAATAATACATTTTTTTAACCATTTGTAAGTACATACCTCTGATAGTGTCTTGCTAGGGTAGCGTGCATTAGGACAATAAAACAACGGTCCCAACACTTTAGAAAAACTTTCACTGCAACTAGTACTAAAGCTGGTGTTGGCACTGCAACTAGTGTTGCAATTTGCGTGAAGGAATTCACATTGCAATTGCAACTGGTAATGAAAGAACTGGTGCTACAAATGCAATTGGTAATGCAATTGTAACAGTAACTGGTACTACAACTGCAACTTAGGGTTTTATGAGGAAACCCTAATTTTTCAACTTCCAAATTTTGGAATTCGGATCTAGGGACTAGATGCGCTGGGCTAAGACAAGTATGTTGGAGTTGTCAGATTTCAAAAATTTCAATTTTTATCCCTTGAAAATGAGCCTGTGGAAATATGGACTAGTACTTCTAGTACTAGTTATGGTTTTATGGTACTAGTCAAAACTATGGTTTCACTTTCCAGAGGCTTTGGTCACTGAAAAGGTATTCTCAAGATGCCAATGAGTTCGCTAGGCTAGGGCGCACTTCCCTAGATGATTTTTGATCATAAATTATCTTCCAATTAAAATCCCTAATTTTCTTGTATGACAACAATGACATTTTTTGTTACCCAGTGAAAGGTGCTCTATTTAGTCAAGCTCTGATCGCACGTTAAATTTAGAGCTTCCATTAATTTATTTTCAATTTGCTAGACAATAATAGCATAAGCAGGATCACTGAAAGAAACAAAATCACAAGGTACACAACATTTATCCTAGGAAACCCTCATGGGGGAGAAAACCCAACAAAAAATTCCTTAATATATATTGCCAATACAATGCCAAGATAATAAACCAAACACTAGAGAATATCCAAGACTGAGCAATGCACCTCTCTCTCATTCTTCCAACAACTGCAACTTCCTTCAAACTTGTTCACTAGATGAGTGACTTGAGTGAGTGTAAGAATGAGACATCATCTTCTCTTATTTATACTAGTTTGGAGGCTCTAGGGTTGTGTATATTCACCAAGTTGGGTCAACTTCTTCAACTAGTGGCTAAAACCACTTTAATTATCCCTAGGGACTAAATTATTAATTAACATCATTTGATTAGGGTTTGAACAATCCACAAAAGGGGATTTGGTCATACATAAGTCCCAACATGATCAATACACAAAAGGGGATTGATCTATATAATAATAACTTAATTATATTTAGAATATTTTTCACAGTTACAATATTTCAACACATCCATACACCATCAGTTGGCTCAGCTAGGGAAAGTACATCCATATCAGCCACTAATGTCTCTTGCACTATGACACCAAGCCCTTCAAAGTTGAGTGATTGTGTGATGTTTCCTGACTTGAGTTTTTTTTTTCTCTTAGGAAAACCATATATGTGGAAGTGTCATGTTGTTTATGAATCTAGGCCTTGTTTTGTCATAATTACTTTGGGAGGTCAATTCTACAGTGTACTAAAGGTAGTCCCAACTACTACGATCACTTTTCTCTCCACGAAGTAGTACAGAAAGGTGATCTCCCAAACTGGCAGATTTGTCCTCTTTATGGTCTGGTCGGAAGGTGAAAGGAATATCAATGCAACCACCAAAACCTTTGCATGATGTCTCTCTACACAACAAAATTAGGTGGAAAATATAGTAGAAGAACACAAAGACATCTTTTCCTGACCTATGTGAGTGCCTTTGTACTTACAAGTAAAAAAATTAATTGATTTGAGACCCGATGCTCCTCTTCCTAACAACCTTATATATAGGCACTCTATTTTGGAGAATGAAGAAATTGAATGCTAGATCCAAGGGATAATTCTTAAGGGCCACATTAGACCAATATCCTCACCTTGCAAAATCTCAATTGTTCTAATCTAGAAGAAGGATGAGACATGGTGACTTTGTATTAATTACAAAGCCATGAACAAGATCACAGTCAAGAACCAATACCCAATCCCCCAGATTGATGATCTTCTATATTAGCTCAAGAGTGCCAAAATTTTCAATAAGTTTGATCTGAAGTCAAGCTATGACCAGGTGACGATTGAGAAAAGTAATTTACGGAAGACAACCTTCAAGTATTTGAATTTCTCTTTGAGTGGTTGGTCATTCCTTTTGGCTTGACTAATTCCCCAACCACATTCAAGTAGATGATGAATGATGTATTTTGATCATTCACAAATTCCTTTGTGGTGGTATATCTATATGACATCCTCATCTTTAGAAAAACTTGGGAGGAACATTTGAGGCACATCCATAAGGTCTTGGATACCCTACGACAACACAAGTTATATTCCAATTTGGAGAAGTGTTCCTTCGACATGAAGAGAATTAAATATTTTGGATACATCATGGATGAGAAGGGTGTGAATGTGGATATATTCAAGATCTAATTCATTCACGATTAGTCAGTCTCAAATACACTTACCAATCTCTGCAACTTCTTGGGCCTCACCAAATTCTAACACAATTTTATGTTGGGGTTTTCTCATATCACTTGGGCCCTAAGCCATGCAACCAAGGGTGGAGCCAAAGCTAAGTTTGTTTGGGATGCATCACAATAGAAACCATTCAAGGATTTTAAATTCCTCCTCTGCTCAAAACTAGTTCTTATTCTTATAGACCTACAACATCTATTTGAGATTGAGACATATGCTTCAAATTATGTTATTGGTGTAGTCCTCAGTCAACATGGGAATTCAATGGCCTATCACAATGAAACATTGTCTGATGTTGTTCACAAATACCCCACTTATGACAAAAAGATGTACTCCATTATGCATGCATGTCGACTATGGAAGCATTACATTATGGGAAAGGAAACGATCATCCACACTGATAAGAGGCCTCTACAATTCATGCAAACACAAGGAAAGTTAAAAAATGACTACTATCAGAAGTGGTCCATGTACCTGCAACAATTACACTTGAACATTAAGTATAAGAAGGGAAGCATCAACCATGTTGTGGAATACCTTATTCAACCCCCACTTATGGCACTAACCACAGTTCTTAACTCTTGTGGGCATGATACCTCTGGGTGGCCACAATTATACAATATTGACTCTCACTTTTCTACTACCTATTAGACATTAAGCATAGGAAAAACAGTTCCATACTTTCATATCCATGATGGACTGCTATGCCATCTAATCCATCTCTATGTTCATTCAAGTGAGTGTGTAAATTTTATTTGGGAATCTCAATACAGTTGGGTGGCATGACACTTTGGAGTGGAAAAAATAGTGGCAATACTGCAAAATCATTTTTATTGGCTAAAGCTTCAACAATATATCATCAAGTATATCAAATCCTGTAATTCCTATGCCATTTCCAAAACCACCATTAAGAAATGGGGGATATACACCCCTATGACTAATCCTGAGAGGCCTTGGGATTCCATCTCCATGGATTACATTTCTGGTCTACCTTCAATAAAGCATGGTAATGACTGTTTCTTTGTGGTCGTTGATCGATTCTCTAAGATGGTGGTTTTGACACCCTACAAGAATAGGATCACAGTCAAAGCCACTAATAAGCTCTTCTTTGAGCATGTTTGGGTTCATTTTGGGTTCCCACAGACCATTATTTTATATCTAGATAGTATGTTCCTGAGTACTTTTTGTTCCAACCTATGGTTGATGGAGGACACCAAGTTGACCAAATCGATTTCCTTCCACCCAAATACTGATGGAAAATTAGATGTAGTCAACATGATTATTGTTCATATCTTGAGGACGTACAATTACAAACATCCATGCACATGGGATGAGATCCTTCCTTATGTTCAACATAGCTACAACATATCCCTCCATAGCTCTATTGGTGACAACCATTTTCATGTGTGCTTAGGGTTCCAACCATTGGCCCCCATTGACATATCTCTATCGATTGTAGTTGCACATGAGGAGTCCTCCCATGCTCAGATCAAGGTTGATCAAGAAACCAAATTCTTTGAATCAATTCAGAACATCCAATAACAAGTTCATGATATTTTACAGAAATCCAATGCCAAGTACAAGAAGTGCCATGATCAACATCAGGTACCACACAAGTTTAAGGTGGGAGATAAGGTATGGTTCCATTTTTATAAATATCATCTCACATGACCCCATCAGAAGCTCCTCCCACTATGATATGGTCCTTACACCATCACCAAGGTTGTGGGTGAGATTGATTTTGAATTAAGTATTCCCCCTTTCCTCAACTTGCACCCCATATTTACTGTGGAACCACTTTGACCATATTTTCCACCTCTCCTGGACACTTCAAACATGGTTCAGCACTTAGCCCCTACAAGAATAAATTATGACTACATTGAATAGGTGAAATTTGATCAGATCATGGACACCAAGATGAAGGTCACTCGCCAGCAGAACATCCAACTCTATCAGGTCATCAAAGCAAGGAAATTTCTTCATCGGGGAAAGTGGCTTACCAAGAGTCAGATTTAGAAGAAGTTTCCCCATCTAATGGAGTAATTTGATGCAATGGGATAAGCTACCACCATTCTAGCTAATTTTTGTTCTTTTCATTTTACAATATTTGGTATTCCATTCATTAATAGAATACGAGTTCAACTGTATTATTGTGTTTCTTGCAACATATCTATGTGTTTCCCTGTTATATCTCTTCCTTTATTTTGTTCTCAACATAATCCATATTAGATATGCCACATTTTTATTGCATAAATCTCACCTATGGATAAGAAATGCCTACCTTGGATATTCCCTTGATCCAAGAAAAACAACAAGATAGATCATAGAAAGGTTATCCCTAGATCAATCAGATTTGTATTAATTATGATATTAAAGTGGGATGGAAAGGAATACCTTATTTAGGAAGGTTGTGCTCACATTTTCCTGGCTTGTGCAACTCCAAACATCTATATCTATCTCCTGCAACCTACATGCACACAAAGATAAAATACACACCTTTCTCAAACATATTCAATATTAATGAATGCAAATCTAAACCATATCTAGCCTAATCTACTAAAGGAAAGATTAGATCTTTCACAAGCAAGTACCAATTAATGAATGCACAAGCATTGGAAGGGGAAAAAGATATTGATTTATATTAAAATGGAGAAATAGTACATTAATCATGATAAATACCTTTATTCATGAAATAAGTCCTCCCTGACACTTTCTCCAACTCCTCCTTATCCCTCACACAAGCAAGGTTGACCCAATATGAAGATTAATATATATAGAATATCTCATCTAAAATTTCTACAACATGTACATGTGAATGAGTCTTCCTCCTATTTCCCTTAGAATTCCTTCTTTATATAGATTTGTGGATGAGGATAGGGGATGCTTCTATATCTCTAGAACTCAGTGAACCTTGATTTTATTAATATTTTCTAGGCTCATATCACAAGAGAAACAAATCACCAAGTGTTGATCTCCTTGTAACTCATCAATTCTATAATTCCACAACAACAATCATGGGATGACAATAGTGCAACCAACATCCAATTTCATGCTAACAATGATGCATCCTGCGACCAATCACAATCTGATAGTGTCTTAGAGAATGACCTCCCTCAAAATTAGTGAAACTTTAGGGAAGAATAGGGTGTATTAGCAAGAAAGTATCAATGGGTCCTCCATGTGTCCCTAGGGAGGAAAATAAGGATGTAGTAGATGCCCCCTAATGTGTGAGGTTAGAAAAGGAACTAATAGCCAAAACACATTACAATAATGGTCAGTATTGTGAGGAAGTATAAGGAGGGAGATGAAGATCAAGGAACCAATTAGTACTTGCAATCATACATCGAGCTAAGACATATATAGATCATCCCCAGGGTAGGCATACCCATGCTTGGAAGAGAGACAAAGCATGGTCACTGAAAAAATACACTACAAATCCATGCAATGAAAGGAAAGACCATGGCCATGAGAAAGTACAAGGTGGATCCATGTCATCAAAGAGATCATAGCCACCAAATAATACAATGTGGATATATCTCACATTATACATCAATAATACATTGAGCACCAATGAGAGTGCCCCAATAATGTTCAAAGTAATCAAGCAGTAGTGATATACTCCATTGCAACTTGGGATGGGTATCATGAATGAGTGATGTGGCCCAAAACCCAAGGTATTCATCCCAAACCCTGATGGTATGATTCGACAACATGAAAATAAATGAATTGATGTCAAGCATGGTAGAAACTATCTAATTACCGGTCATTCAGGTATATCATTAAGAGACACGAGGGGATCCACTGATGATGGAAATGGACCCCAAGGCACCTAGTACAATCTAGCAAGTGTGAATAAAGGATCTAATTTTTAACACTCATATAATCAATCGATCAATAGTCAATGATGTATACCCATTGTCAATCATGGGGAAAACTTCCATTGAGGACTACAATCTCTAAGGTAATAGTTGGTTTCTATATCCCTCTCCTAGATAATGTGTTGAAGTTGACAGGAAGAGATCCATCAAAGGAGGGCCTTAATGTATCCCCCATCAATTGAAATGAAGAATACAATGAGAGATGATGTGAAGATATATAATTAACAAGTACAATAGACCTAGGGATGGACAATGTGGATTGTCAATAAGATAACATATGGATAACTTAGTCTTAACTTCCCTTAAACATATAGCAAGACATAATTATGACTTGGGAGCATTTACTCAAGAGAACCACTGATATAGTGAAACAACACATGAGGAATTGAAGAACTCTCCATAATGATTGGAAGATTAACCAGTCATAGGAGTATGTGTGACTCACATTGATGGTATATGGATCCTAGACAAGCTATAACCCAACTATAAGACAATGACGCAAACAAGTTCCATGTTCAAGGGTGACACAACTAACGTTGCCACTTTTATAAATACAAATCAATGATAAAAATAAAAATAAAAACTCTTTTTTTTAGTGTCTTCTTCATGATTTAAAAAGAACAAAAGAGAGATAAAAGTGTGCTCGATAGTATATTTTTCATTTAGTTTTTACGAGCCTGAAAAAGAGATAAAAGTATACTTGTGAGGTGTCTTTTTCATGGTTTAACAAGCAAAATAAATACTTAAAAGTTAGCTTGTTTGGAGAGAATGAGTGGCTTAATAGAATTTTTCTATGTTACAAGCACATGGAACTAACCTAAAAAAAGTGAATGCAACAAGGTATTGGAAAGTGAGGTCCACTCATAGCAGTAGTTCTCTCCATGGGTAAAGGTCACAAAACATAGTCAAGCAAATGAAAGTGGAAAGAGGTCAAGACTGACTGCAATGGTGGTAAGTGGGATGAAGGAAAATATAAACATAACAGTAGGCACCAAGACATAAGTAGAAAATGCATATGTGATAATGAAGTAACATAAAAGTGACAAGAACCCCCTCATGTTGTTTGTGAAGCCTGATTATATTCTTGATTCAGAGGTCTTTGTTTTCAGTCGTGTTTATACCCCATGAAGACTTTACACCCCAGAATAATGTACACTTCTCCACGTGGGGGAGTGTAGGGGGGTTACCCCTGTTGTAGAGTTAGGGGGCAAGAGGGCCCCCCAAAGGAAAAATTTCCTTGTAAATGTATATAGTAATTTCATAGTAAAGTTGGACCATTCATTATATGGTCACAGATCTGACGATAGAAGTTAAGTTAGGGTTTTTTTCCCTAGAAGGAAACCCTCTTTTTATGAGGGAAATCTGTTGTAGTTATGTATCATTATGAATATTGTATTCTGAGTGAGGATATTGTGAGAGAAAGAAGAGGAAGTTACAACAGGTGTGATGTAGGTTGTATCCCTTTATTTGATGGATAATAATAAAGGAAGGACCTAGAAATTTCTCTAGTGGACATAGCCCACACTGGGTGAACCACATATATCTGTGTCTCTATTGTATTGTGTATCTTCTGTTTTTTATTTCCGAATTTATTTTATTTAATTGCTCTGTGATCCTATTTTTCTAAAAAATGGTATCAAAGTGAAAGGTAACTCGTAGGAAAATAGGGTTCATGGTTCGAGTGGGAGCAATGGTGGAAGATGGAAAGTTTAGGGTCGAGAAATTTAATGGCCAAAACTACTAGTTATGGAAGATGCAGATGGAAGATTATTTATATCAGAAGGATATATATTTACCATTGGGTGGAATAGTAAAGAATAAAATAGCCATGAAGGATGAATAATTGGAGATTCTTGACAAAAAGGTTGTAGGAACGATACAGCTGAGCCTGGCAGCATCGATGGATTTCAATATTTCGAAAGAAAAGACAACGAAGGAGCTGATGGATGCATTGGCTAAACTGTATGAAAAACCCTCATCATCCAATAAGGTATTTCTAATGAAGATATTATTTAATATGAATATGTTAGAACGTGGGTCTATTGCAGATAATTTAAATGAATTTAATACAGTTACTAATCAACTAAGTTCTATAAAATTGGACTTTGATGATGAGGTCAAGGCTCTTCTAATCTTGTGCTCGTTGCTAGAAATATGGAATGGATTGTTCATGGCTATAAGTAACTCTTTCTTTGGTTCAAACACTTTAAAATTTGATGATGTTATTGGTGTTATCCTTAGTGAGGAAATGCGATGGAAAAGCATAGCTGAGACATCAGGTAATGAATTGAACATGGAGAACAGGGGAAGACAAAAAGATAGAGGAAAGGGCTCGGGAAATAGTGGGAATTATAGGAAGGGTAGATCCAAATACAGACTTGGAAAGATAGAGTGTTGGAATTGTGGTAAGAAAGGACATCTGAAGAAATACTGCATAGCTCCAAAGAAACAAAGAGATGGACAATAGGAGAAAATCAGGAAGCAAATGTGACAGGTGATGTGTTACAAGATTCTTTGATTCTTTCTGTAGTTAATATTTCTAAGTCTTGGGTAGTAGATTCAGGGGCTTCATTTCATGCCACACCCCATAGGAAACATTTTATAGATTATGTTCAATGTGATTTTGGACAAGTTCATTTGGGTGATGATGCACCATGAAAAATTGTTGGAATGGGAAAGGCAAAAACAAATCAGAGGAATGGAAACCAATGGTTGTTGAAAGAGGTAAGAAATGTTTCAGATCTAAGGAAAAATCTAAATTCAATAGGGCAGTTGGCAAGTGAAGGTTGTATATCCATATTTATAGATAAGGTGTGGAAGGTCACCAAAGGATCATTCATGATAGAAAAAGGAGAGAAGGTAGGTACATTGTATTTATGTATTGGTAATACTGACTCTTCTATCTCTTTAGCTTCTACAAGAGTGGATACAATACTGTGGAATCATAGGCTTGGAAACATGAGTGAGAAGGGGATGCATATACTTCACAAAAGAAATTTGTTTCCAGGTCTTAAACAAATTGATTTGGATTTATGTGAGCATTGTGTTTATGGAAAACAAAAGAGAGTCATATTTCTCAAAGTCAGAAAAGAAAAGAAGAGTGGAAGGTTAGAGATTGTGCATACAGATGTATGGGGACCAACTCAGGTATCATATATTGGTGTCTCTCATTATTATGTTACTTTTATTGATGATGCAACTAGAAAAACTTGGGTTTATTGCATTCAACAAAAATATGATGTTTTTGATACTTTTAAGAAATGGAAAGATTTGGTTGAGAATGAGACAGGAAAAAGGTTGAAGTGTCTCATATCAGATAATGGAGGTGAATATTACAGCGAGTTTGATGATTATTGTTCATACCATGGGATTTGTAGAAAGAAGACAGTTCTAGGAACACCACAATAAAATGGTGTGTCAGAAAGGATGAATAGGACAATCATGGAGTGTGCAAAGAGTATGAGATTACATGCTAGTTTCCCCTTATACTTTTGGGCATATGATGTAGATATTGTTGTTTACTTAATAAACAGAGAACCTCCAATCTCTTTGGATGGTGGAATTCTAGAGGAGGCATGGACAAGTAGAAAGGTAAACTATTATTTTCTAAAGACTTTTAGTTGTGAAGCATTTGTCCATATTGATAAATAAAATAAAACAAAGCTTGAGGCAAAATCCAAGAAGTGTACCTTTATTGGATACAGTGTTAATGATTTTGGTTATTTCTTATGGGATTATGAAAATAACAAAATCCTTAGGAGTAGAGATATCATATTCAATGAGAAGGTCATGTACAAATATCAATCGTAGGGAAAGATACAAGAAAAAGAAAAACTAGAATATACAGTGTTTGATGAGATTACTGAAAAAGAAACTCCAAAGGTACCAGAAAGTCAAAATGTACAACAACAGAAGCAATAGGTACCTCAAACTCTTGCAAGTGTTGTTAGAGGATCTACTAAGTTAAGTAGACCCCCTGAACGATACTCTCCTTCATTATATTATTTATTGTTGACTGATTCTGATGAACCATAAGGTTATGAAGAGGCAATGTAGGTAGACACTAAAAAAAAGTGGGAGCAAGGAATGAAAGAGAAAATGGATTTCCTGGTAAATAACCATAATTGGGATTTGGTTCAGTTGCCTGTAGAAAAAAGAGCATTACAAAATAAATGGGTTTACAAGTTGAAGGAAGAAGATGGAGGCAAAAAGTGGTACAAGGCTAGACTTGTTGTAAAGGGGTTTGCACAAAAGAAAGGTATATATTTTGATGAAATATTTTCTCATGTTGTTAAAATGATTTCAATTAGGACTATTTTAAGTCTTGTGGTAGTAGAATATTTTCATCTTGAACAGTTATATGTAAAAACAACTTTTCTCCATGGGGATTTAGACGAAGAGATTTATATGCAGCAGCCACAGGGGTATGAGGTCAAAGGGAAGGAGAATTTGGTATGCAGGTTGAAGAAGAGCTTTTATGGACTAAAGAAATCTTCAATGCAATGATATTTGAAGTTTGGCAGGTTTATGATAGAACAAGGTTATAGTAGATGTCATTCTAATCACTGTGTTTATTTTAAAAGGATAGAAATGGAAGTTGTATTATCTTGCTATTATATGTAGATGACATGCTTGTTGCAGGGTCTAATATGTAGGATATAAATGTGCTCAAGAAGAAATTAGCTAATTCATTTGCAGTGAAGGATTTGGGTGTTGCAAAGAAAATCCTTAGAATGAGAATAACAAGAGACGGGAAAAATCGCAAATTGACATTGTCTCAGAGTGGGTACATAGAGAAGGTGTTGGAGAGGTTTAGAATGCAGAATGAAAAACCAGTAAGTACACCTTCAGCCAACCATTTCAAATTAACTAAGGAAATGCGTCCCAAGACATAGGAGGAGATATAATACATGTACAGGGTCCTTTATTCAACATCAGTTGGCAGCTTGATGTATGTGATGGTTTGCACAAGACTAGATATTGCACATGCAGTAGGAGTTGTGAGCAGGTATATGAACAATACAGGTAAAGAACATTGGGATGCATTAAAGTGGATTCTCAGGTATTTGAGAGGTACTTCTACTCATGCATTATTTTTTGGAGGTTCAGACACTATTCTACATGAATATGTTGATTCAGATATGGCGGGTGATAAAGATAGTAGGAGGAGCACCATAGGGTATGTTTTTACTATAGGTGGAACAACAGTAAGTTGGATGTAGAAACTAAAAAAGGTTGTTGCACTTTCAACAACAGAGGCAGAGTATGTTGTTGCTACAGAGGCTAGTAAAGAGATGATTTGGTTACAGAGGTTTATGGAGGAATTGGGAAAGAAGTAGGAGAATAACAGGTTGTACTGTGACAGTGAGAGTGCCATTCATCTTGAAAATAACTTAGCCTTCCATTTGAAGACTAAGAATATAAAACTTAGGTACCATTTCATACGATCCGTCTTGGAAAATGGACATTTGAAGTTGGAAAAGATACACACTAGCTAGAATACTGCAGACATGCTAACAAAGGGAGTAACCAAGGAGAAACTAAGTTCCTGCTTAGTTTCAGTTGGTATTCAAGAATGAAGGTGAATATGAGAAATTCGACAAGTCCAAGAAGGATCATAGTCCAACATATACAATAGTGGTGGAGTTGTTGAGATTAGTCTCCAAGTGGGAGATTGTTGGTTGTGGAGCTTGATTATCTTCTTGATTCAGAGGTCTTTATTTTTCAGCTGTGTTTATACCCCATGAATACTTTACACCCCGAAAGAATGTACATTCATCCATGTGAGGGAGTGTAGGGGGGGTTACCCCCTATGGGGTCCATGGGGGCTATCCCCTGGGCTGGGGGGTCTTGGGGAAAGAGGGCCCCCGACGGGGGTTTGGGGGACAGGGGGGAGATCCCTCGAAAGGAAAATTGCCTTGTAAATGTATATTGTAATTTCATAGTAAATATGGACTGTTCATTATAAGGTCGCAAATATGATGGTAGAAGTTATCTTAGGGTTTTTTTCCCTAGAAGGAAACCCTCCTTTTATGAGGGAAATGTATTGTGGCTATGTATCATTGTGAATATTGTATTCTGAGTGAGGATATTGTGAGAGAAAGAAGAGTAAGTTACATCGAGTGTGTTGTAGGTTGTCTCTCTTCATTTGTTGGATAATAATAAAGGAAGGACCTAACAATTTCTCTGGTGGACATAACCCACATTGGGTGAACTACGTATATATATTTCTCTGTTTTATTGCATATCTTCTATGCTTTATTTCTACATTTGTTTTATTGTATTGCTACGTGATCCTGTTTTTCTAACACCTCAAGATATGGCCAGAACATAGATGAATAGAGAAGAATGAGACTCAAATTTGATTCATGGTGGGTCTAAAGGAAGGTTCCTGGGCCTAAAATAAATTTTAGCATGGGAACCAGATGGAAATCAGGGTGCTAAATAAGGTGTTCATGGAGGGTAGGCACTACCATGTAAGTTACAACATGCAAAAAACATAGTGGTTGATTTCGCAACCTGAGAAGATCAAACCTAAGGAATTGTGATGACATAATGGATGGTTAATAATGAAAGATGGTGATGATGGGAAAAACCTATCCCTAGATGCTAGTTTCAGACATGTGCCTCAATTTCAATGGATTTGACCAAAATCCTAAAAAATGTGATTGGAACGTTGTCATAAGTCAAGAACTAAGTCCCAATGTGAAAATTTTGTGGAAGAAACTCATAAAAATGACAAAAATGATCCAAAAATAAAATAGCTATAAGATACTTACTTGGTGATAGGTGTGAAAAGTGTTTTTATTGACACAAAAAGGTAAAATGCCTTGTTATGGTAAAAATATAGTTACTTTCACGCTTACATTTGGTAAAAATAGAAGGATTTTGGTGAAAACCCTCCCTCCTGCTAGATCTTTTGGAGTAGACTGTGGGAGCTTCAACCATCATAATTTTGAATCATCAGCTCTAGGTAATTCTTGAGTCCCTCCTCTTTCATTTGATTGGATTTGGCCCCACAAGAAGGTGGCATGTGTAATCACAGGCTATCTTTGACCTACCTATGACCGGTCACATGCTATATTTATCCTGTCTATGAAAAGTCATGTGCTACCAATAAGGTAACTCATGATCTATCGATCTGGTGTCAACAGTTCAGACGTGACGACCCTTAAAATTTCCAAATCTATTGTATTTTCTCAACAATTTGCTAATTTTTCTTGATGGGAAATGTTTGCAATGTGTAAGAAACCCTATCAGTATGATTAACTAGAAGTAACGTGTTCATGAGGCCAATTATTTGGATGCAATGGGAGAAAAAAAAAAATTGGCTACACTATCGGATTTTGGGCTATTAAAATTCTTCATATGCCAAAATATGAGATTTCAACCATATTTGTTAGACATGCTTGTGAAGTATTGGAAACCTGACTAACATTATTTTGTTGTAAGAAGTAACCAATTGATGATTGAGGTAGAGGAAATCTACTTCATCACTAGGCTATCACAGTGTGGGGAACCAATGGTAATATCAGGAGGTCCAGGTGGGTTGGATCGTTCAATTATGGACCACATTGAAGAATATTGTCATCATGGAGAAAGGAGAACAAGCAATAAGCTCTTGATCTCAGATGTGATGGATATTCCATTACAAACGATCGTATTCATGATTACCCAAGTGGCAGGACCTATGGAACCATAATTAACCATGAAAGGGAACATCTAGCATTCACGAGAATTCCTTGATCTATCGGTGTTTAACTGGTGTTCAAGTTTGTTGAGGAACTTGAAGGATCAATTGATAAGGTGAAAAACCAAGAAACATAAATAGTTTGGTTATGGCATGATTTTAATAACAATTTTCCTAGAGAGTATTCCTATTATGAGACCTCAAAAAATTGTACCAGATTCAGGGCCCAATGACCCAAAGATGTTGCGGTGGGATGATTATATGATGTAAGTAATAGATGGAAATATGAAAAGTCATTTCGAGCCTACCAGGGTTCATTGGTGGAACGAGTAGATAATTGTCGTTGATGAATTCCCATATTAGAGAAGTGAATTTCATTGTTGATGTAGTATAACTAACCAAATTGTTGTTTTGACACATATGTGGGACAAACAAGACCAGATGGATGCGGTCGATCCCATCGTAGGAGCATCAATTAGGAGTTTTCCAAGGGGGAGGGGGTGATGTTGAGGAACTTCATGAGGTGCAAAGGAAACTAGAGGGTGTGACAATAGGGGTGGGCCCCATGCGAATGGAGGATATTCCACCAAGGTTTGCAACACTACACTATGGGTTTGTCCCACCCTTTCCTTCTACTACTCAATAAAGTGGCTTGTGCAATGGTCTATTACCATGACACGCATGCAACTCAGGATGAATAGAGGACAATATCCTCACTATTGTACTATGACATATATGATTATCCGGTGAGCATATTATATTGGTATGGTCCATGTAGCCTAATTTTGTACACTACACCATTTTTGGGATGATGTAACTAAAATTTTCTCTCTCTCTCTCTTATATATATATATATATATATATCTTCTCTCTCTCTCTCTCTCTCTCTCTCTCTCTCTCTCTTATATATATATATAATGTACGACTTTGGACTAGATAAGCATGATTCAACTGAGATACCATTAGATGGGAGTCCAGCCTAAAAACTAACCTGTGAATGTTGAGAGCAAGAGCCTCGGATAAGAGCTAGATTACCACACTATAATATGAAATATATTGGTTGCAAGACCAAGGTAAATTCTCTTGTGAAATCATCAATTCATTGGTGGGTGAGAAAATAATTGATGCAACGGAAGTAATGTTACAGGGACTATGGATAGCATCGTTTGTGAATATTAAGAAAAACGAGGTGGATGTTGAAATCTACAAATTAAGAATAAAGCATGATAAGCATGGAACCAAGACAAACCACACACATAAAAGAAAAATTCACACCACTCCAAAATGTAAAATACACAGTGTACAAAGAATCATGCAACCATGTGGCATAATCATAACACTTTTTGAGGTAGATCCCAATGTGAGGCTCCAAAACTGGGTTTCCATCATAATCAATTAACTCATAGGCCCCTTTCTGTAAGACATTTTTATAATGTAGGGACCATGGCACAAGGGTTCAAACTTACTTGTTCCTAATGTGTCATGGTCCTAGTCATATACCAAAATCAAGTCTCCCTCTGAAAATACATGAGGTCAAACTAACTTGTTATATTTGGATTTTACGCACTTCTGATGAGTCTCATTAGATAATGCAACATCATGACATTGTTCATCAAGATGGTAAAAATAAAAGAGGCGTTCTTCCTCAATGGAGGTTTCGGAAAATAGTTCTACAACTAGCTTCAACGATTGAATTTCGCATTCAATCGACAGGAATTCCTTCATACCACAAACAATTTGAAATTTTGTAAGTCAAGTGGAGGTCTTGGATGACATTCGTTATGCCTATGGTGCCAAAAATAACATAAGATGCAAGTCGGTATTTTGTTTCCCTAAAATCCTGTAGATCATGGTTCTTAGAATATGGTTGATAGCTTCAACTTGACCATTTTTCTAACTATAATAGGGTGTTAAGTTATCATGACGAAAACCCAACTTGGAGACTAGTTCGATCATCATCTTGTTGAAAAAATGGGACCCATAGTCCATTGCAATGGTCCTAGGAGCATAAAATCAAGAAATAATGTGATTGAATACAAATAACGAAGTAGTGGTGTCATTGTTAGAAAAGGTAGGCAAGGCCTTGGCCCACTTGGTGAAGTAGTCAATGGCCATCTTGATGTTGGTTGTGGAGCTTGATTATCTTCCTGATTCAGAGGTCTTGTTTTAGCTGCATTTGGACCCCATTTCCTAATGGGGTGGTGTGATGGGACTTTCCCCACCACATTTGGATCCAGGGGGAAACAATTAAT
The DNA here is from genome assembly GCA_000966675.3 of Picea glauca. NCBI lineage: Eukaryota > Viridiplantae > Streptophyta > Pinopsida > Pinales > Pinaceae > Picea > Picea glauca. The sequence continues at coordinate 261,137 of JZKD02S2046265.1, read as the reverse complement.
GGAGCCCTCTCCATGGTGCTCCATTAATACTTTTGGGAGGACCTGCAAGAAGGAGACATGTGCAATGATGGGATGGATTTGGCCTACCCACGACTGGACACATGATATATTTAACCTACCTGTGACAAGTCATGTTCTACCAATAAGGTAACTCATGATCTGTCTCTCTCGTTTCTACTGTTCAAACGTGATGACCCTCAAAATTTCCAAATCTATTGTGCTTTATCAACAATTTGTTAATTTTTCTTGATGGAAGATGTTTGCAATGTGTAAGAAACCCTATCAGTATGATTGAGTGGAAGTAACTTGTTCATGAATCTGATGATTTTTCTACAATGGGAGAAAAACAAAATTTGGCTACACTATTGGATTTTGGGCTATTAAAATTCTTCATATGCCAAAATATGAGATTCCAATCATATTTGTTAGACATGCTTCTGAAGTATTGGCAACCTGAATAGTAGTATTTTGTTGTAAGTAGTAACCAATTGATGATTGAGGTAGAGGAAATATACTTCATCACTAGGCTATCACCATGTGGGGAACCAATGGTAATATCAGGAGGTCCAAGTGGGTTGGATCACTCAATTATGGACTACATTGAAGAACAATCTTAGAGAAAGAAGAACAAGAAAAAATCTCTTGATCTGAGATGTGATGGATATTCCATTACGAACAATCTTATTCATGATTACCCGGGTGGTAGGCCCTATGGCACCATAATTAGAAATGAAAGGGAACAACTAATATGCATGATCATTCCTTGATCCATCAATGTTTGACCGGTGTCCAAGTTTGTTGAGGAACTAGAAGGGCCAATTGATAAGGTGCAAAACTAGGAAACATAAATAGTTTGGTTATGGCATTATTTTCATCACATTTTTCCTAGATATTATTCCTATGATGAAACCTTAGTAAATTGTACTAGATTCAATGCCTAGTGGCACAAATATGTTGCAGTGGTATGATTATATGATGTGAGTCATAGGTGGCAATATGAAAATTCATTTCGAGCCTACCAAGGTTCATTGGTGGATGGGTAGATCATTGTCATTAAGGACTTCCCATATTAGAGAAGTGACTTTAATTGGGACCCAGAGCTCGCATTATCCCCCGGAGAACAGTGGGAACCACTCGCTAAGACTTGTGAAAATTGTTTTTAGAAATTTTCAAGTTTTATAATGTTTTTTATGTTTTTGAAATATGTATTTTTATTGTTGATTTAGTATAACTAATCAAATTGTTGTTATGACACATATGTGGGACCAACGCGACTATATGTATGGAGTTGAGCCCACTGTATGAGAATCAATGAGGATATTTACAAGGGGGAGGGGGTAGCATTGAGGATCTTCGTGAGGTGCGAAGGAAACTCAAGGGTGCCACAATGGGGGTGCCCCCCATGTGGATGGAGAATATTCCACCAAGGTTTGCATCACTACATTGTGGGTGTTTCCCACCTTTTCCTTTTAACACTCAGGAAAGTGGCACGTGGAGTGGTCTATTACCATGACACTCATGTAGCTTAGGATGACTAGAGGATAGTCTCATCACTATTGTACTATGACATATATGATTATCTAGTCAACATATATTGTATCGAGAGGGTCCATGTAGCCTAATTTTGTACACTACACCATATTTTGGGATGATGTAACTGAACACTCTTATATATATATATATATATATATATATATAGATGATTTTAGGGGCAAAATTTCGCTCATGGGCGAAATTAAGGGGGTCCCAAATTTTTATTGGGCGATTTCTTTTTATTGTATTGGTTTTTTAAAATTTTTATTATTCGTCCCTAATTTATTTAAAAAAAAATCGTATAGAGGGTTAGCCCATATGAGGGAGGGAGAAAAAAAATATATTTCGCCCTTGAAATTTGGAGTTACAAGCTTCCATTCGCCCCATTTCCAGAAATATGAGAATTTCTTATAGGAACTTCTCCCTTACATTGGGTATAAATCAAGGTTTACAGTTTAATTCGATCCAGTTTCATGGCATGGGAAGCTACACTCTTCCGTTCGCCTGATTTCTAGAGAATAAGGGGATTTCTGTTAGCGATTTTACCCTCCCATCTGTTATAAATCACGTACAATTTCTTGGTGGAAAAGAGCACCATTGAGCAATAGCACAGATTATTCACAACGTTTGGAGGGTATTGGAAAGACAAAGTAATAGCACGAGTTTTAAATATTTGGTAGCATTTGGATATCCAGAGGAAAGCACAGTAAGATATTACGAGGAAATTGCACCTTCATATTTCTTTGAGAAACTATTTATTGTAGTTGTAAGTAATGGAAAATATTTGTAATCGTGTTCTTTTCTAAGTTATCATCAGGGTCCTAACATGTATTGTATATTTTTTTTCAATACATTCGAGTTTTCATTTTCACTAAGAACTTGCACTCCTCTTTATCTTTATAATGACAATTCCATTTGCAAGCCCCGAGGTTATTGGAGTTGAGTACATGATAATAAGTAATTAACAACGTTCTTGGGTCTTTTTAGATGGTATAGAATCTACTTGTAATGTATTGGTCTCTTTTGTTTTCACTTTGTAACTACAACTTTTCAGTGTTCACTTTGTAACTACAAATTGACGTGTCCATAAAAGACAATGCAAGTGAGAAAGCAATGCTTCTTACTAAGATATTAATGGCATGTCCATCAACAAAATTACTATATGGCCTAAACTTACATGCTTAACATCAATTGATGTTTTTCACCATGCTTAGTGCCAATTGATGTTTGTCGAGATGTGTTCTCCTGGAGTGAGATGATTTTGGGATATGGAATTCATGGACATCGTGAATATGTTCTTGTTTTTTTATTCCCAAATTGCAACAGATCAAGGCCAGATCATGTCACCTTTATTGGTGTTTTGACTTCCTGCTCGCATGTAAGGTTATTAGGTGAGGGTTTGCAATACTTTGAGTGTTTCTTCATTTGACACTCTCCAAGCTCATAAACAATAAATTTTACATTTGACATAGTAGAGGAGAAAAAATGTGTAATTGATTTCATGTGTTATTGACTTCCTTTATATGTTGTTGCACAGGGGCTAGGGTCACTAGAAAAATTGTGCTGAAATTTGTGCATTAAAAATGTAGTTGCATTTATACATATTATTTTATCTTAACAAAGGTTGCAACCAATACTACAAAAGTTGAGTGGAATAAATTATGCCAGGTTTTGTAACACCCAAAGAAATATATGATCTTGACCAACTACTGAATAGATAGAAAATATATTATGACCACTCTCAGCTTCTGGATTTTGGAGACTGGTATACATTTTAAGACAACACATATAAAATTGTGGGTCTTGGGTAGGTTTAGAGACCTTGATACTTGAATATGATACCATGGAAAAAGAAAAGTTCCATTTTTTAATACGAGTCTCTGCAAACATAGTCAGAAACAATTCCAAAAAAATAAATATGTCTCCCAATTCATTAATCCATGTAATTGGCAATGGATCTCCGGAGAAGGCCATGACCTTTGTTTATAATAATAAATTGTCTCCATAAATGAAGAGGTATGGAATCCATAATGGAATTTTGGCTAACCCATCTATGGATGTTTTGTAAATTCCTATGCCCACCTATTTACATCTTTAATGAGCTCTCAAGTCTACCCAGAAAAAGAATGTATCCTTCTTGAGAATTCCCTTCCTTCTTTGTGCAAGTACCACAAATGGTGTTCAACTTTTGAATGGCTCCATGTGGAAGCACCATCCTAGAACTCATTAAATTAAACAACTGATGGGAAATTTAGACCTATTTGGAAAATTAAATTCAGTAAGAACTCAATCCATTATGATCATGTGCTTTTCCATCAAATCTAGGGAAAGCATTTTTTTAGGAAACATCAATGCCTTCCTTTTCAAATTGCTCTCTTACCCTTTTCTATAAATTCATTCTGAAGAGGTCCATTTCCTTTTTAGAAAAGAAACATTTTCCATGACATCATAATGTTATGATGTATGGATTTATTATTTTTATTCAAATACAAGATCATCCTTGGTTGCCTTTTATAGGAATGTAGTTATTGTTGCCTACTATGTGTGGGCATCAACCATCCTAGTTGTAGTAGAACATTGATAATGGTAATAATTCCATATTCCTAGAAATAATTAAAATTGGCACTAGCATAGGAGCTACACACAACTGCTTCAATTTCCCTCCTTATCAAGGAAAGGTCTACGGCTCGGCCTATATCATCAGATTGGAAATATGACTCAAAAGATAGAACTTTTCACATTCCTTGATTACTAAGTCATTTGTTAAACATCTCTACACTTCACTGACCAAATAGAGATTGCCTAATTATATGGGTTTCATAACGGATAATGGTGAGATAATTGGACATAACCATTCCTATAGGCTAGTCCTAGTTGACAAATGGAAACTTTAAATATATCCCCTCAATCCATGACATCCACCAAGTCTAGTTGTGAGAAGTATATGTCTAGAAGGATGATTCTATCTTGTTCAGTATGTGACATGTTTTGGAAATTTATTGTTCTTTGCTTCTGAACATGTCATGGAAATTTCTATTCAAAATTAGTGTATATTGATAGATTCATTGTTCTCAAAATTTGAACCAGTTGACCCCAAAAGATGGATCTGGTAAAAGAAAAAAGAAAGAAAGAATGGAAAATATAACTTTTAGTTGTATGGATATGTTACATAAAGCCAATATAGTGGTGAAAATGTACATTGTATCAATTTTTACCACCTTTTTCCTAGCTCATAGTAGGTGCTATGAGCTTGTTGCAGGATAGAAATAGGTTTCTCTGTAACTATTGTTGTGGTTTTTTCTTGTATCTATGGCTAACACTATGACTGTGGCACCTTATACTTCTTAATAAAGAGGATCCTTTTAAGAGTCTAAATCAGAAATTAACAATGAATCCCATCTTCATGTACTTGATGAAATAAATTCTTTGAACGAGTGGACAGATAATTCCCAACAGGTAGGCTTTGTTGACACCAAGACCATTCTATCTGGTAAAAAATGACCTTTGTTGGTAGTTAACCCAAAGAAATATGAATGCCTCTTGAAAATAGAAGTTTTCTGACGCAACCCCACCCTCGGCGGCACGGTCGCTCCACCAGGACCTTCACTATCCACGGCCCGAAGGGTTCGAACCCCTCCTATTCCCCTCGGGAACTCTTTACCCACAGGAAT
>JZKD02S2046265.1:230488-248299 GCA_000966675.3 Picea glauca | reverse complement strand
TCTATATTCCGTTTTCCCTCTTCGAAAGCTAAACTGTCTAATCTACAGTTAATTAGTTTATCTACTTGCATTAAATCTACATAAATGCCTCAACTACTAAGGATGAGAGCTTATCTGCTCAAGGTCCGTTACATATATAAAGTGCGCTTCATCACATCAACATTTAATGTTTGGCGCAGCCATATTACAGTGTTCCAAAATTTGAATGCTGGCGTTCTCCAGCTGTTCTCTTTTCCTCCTCGCGCTGGCTCGCTTGATTGAGTGAGCGATGCTCCTGCATCATTTTCATCCATAGGATGCTAAAATATATTCCAGAGGTCAACATAAGCATGCAAATGATGGAAAAGATAGATATTATGGTGGTTTGTTTGGGTCAAAAAATCATCAAGCAATGAAGGTGTTTTCTCATACTGACAAAGGTTCATTGATTGATGAAAATAAAAAATTGGTAGGGAAACATGTTACTGATGTTAACAAAAGAGTAGTAGAGACTATGGTCCCTGTCAACATGTCAAGCAATGGGATTAATCCAGAATGGAAGATATTGCGGCACTCTAATATTCATAGTTAGCCTAGGAATATTGCAAGTAGGGTTTGATACTTATTACTTCTTGTTAAAGGACATACTTCAATTTTTTGTAATAAGCTATTTGTATCTTTTTTTTTTCATTGAGTGACTTAGATGCAAACTAATTTCCTTGAGTTTATTTGATTTTATGTTCAGATAATTCCATCCAAGAAATAGAGTTTGACAGGTTTCCTTCACTAGGGAATAATTCACAAGGGAATAGAAGTATACAGAAGGGAATTTCACAAATTATAGATCGTGCTACAAGTGCATACATCCCTACTCCATTTTCCAGACATGAAAATAATCACATTGCAAATTTTTCATTTGAAAACAATGGTAAAGATATTTTCTATTCAAATGCACTAATTACTTTACCTTTGCTTGTACCTATTAGACATGGAAAGTTGGACCAAGCTAATAGTCATAGCTTGTCAATTGTGGTCTATTCTAGTATTGGAACAAAATATTTCTAGACTTCTTCCCCAGGCTATAAAATAGAAATAGCAACACCTAAAGTTATGTTAGAGAATTAGAGGTTACCAAAATTTAGAGACCGATATTGGACTATTAGCAGAAATCGCGTTTCCTAGTTGTCAGTAACATGATCACCATACATGTGAGTACTTTTGAGTATGCCACACATAGCATTTGGTCAAGATATGAGCTCTATATTTATCATTCTCATGTTGATTGAGTATTGGGTAGTAAATACTTGTTGTACTCAAGAATATTAATGAGTATTCACCGATTATGTTGAATACCATACTTGCAAAAAACATAAATGTTTTTTCCTTTTTCCATGCTACTTGGCATGTTGGGTATTAGTATGTCGAGTACCCTTATATCTTGGAGAGTTTGTAGAGTGAAATATGGTATCTATGGTGAGAGATTTATTTTTCATAACATATTTATTTTATGTTCTATGCTCAGGTTCATGTATTCCAGTGCACTCAAGGCCTAACACAGTTTCAAAGAAAGGGCTCTCATTAAATGAGAAGGTAGGAGTTGGTTCAGGTGAATGATGGTTTTGGATTTGCTCATGTATTTTATCTTAAGGATATTTTCTATAACTTTTATTTGTTATTTTTTAGCCTTTACACACACTAATGTTGTTGATCTATCTTGAAAGGGTTTTGAAAAATTTAGTGAAATGTCTTTTGAATTGGCTTCCACTTCAAAGGATTCTTTTATATTTGATTTCTGGGACTTGTTTTTTCCATTAGCAATTATAGTCATATAATACTCCTAAATTTTTAGAAAATAATAACTTTTGTATATTTTCCATTTCCCCTACTTTAATGTGGGTTTTTAGCATTCAGAGTCAAAGCATTATCTAAATAATCTAGGACTAATGAAAAATGGGTTACGGGTATTCTACAAAAGTATTTCAAACCAAGCAAGCATAAAACAAGCTAAATAATCTAGGACTAATGAAAATGCCAGTTTTTCTACATTTATTTTTTTAGATAGTTCTATACTTGTTGTTAGTCTTGAAATCCATCCTCAAGAAGGGAATGTGGTTCTTTAATACCTTTTTATTGACTTTTTTTATGGATTTTATATTGACCTTTAAACTATATAACAACATACTGTATTAGAGGCCAAGTAGAAATATGTTTGCTCGATTCTAACATCGAATTGATGTAAAATCCGTTTGTTCCTTTTGTCTTGTATAGACCCACACATATCTTGATGGGCTTGGGAATCTTTAAGAGACACAAATATTTGCTAAGATTTACACTATAGAGGCATTTTTTGGATCATTGAATGAAGTCTCCTAGTCTTAAACTCTCCTTTTCATGTTTAATTGGTCTTAGATAATCACACTGCACAAGAAGTAGTTGCTTATTTGAATCTCAATATACACACAATTTATGTTGCAGGGTCAGGAGCACTTTGATGAGATCTTGTGAGAGGAAGATGGTATTATTATTTTATGGGGTCATTTAGGGATAGATCTTCCACCAGAGAATGTAGCCTTTGATATTTGATGTAAAATTTTTTCATATATTCATTGCCTGGTGTTTTTTTCCATAGATAAATGAATATTGTTGTCAATGTAATCTGACTACAAGTCTAGTTGTGTCCCTGCATGGAGATATCTTATAAGTTTGTATTTTTACTAAATCCAAACTTAATGTTTCTCTGGAGTATAAGGTAATGACATTTAGTATTGATGGAATTTTCTAATATGCTCTCTTGGTAAATCTTATTCATTTGGGATTATAATTTGTTAGTGTCAAGGGAGGCTCCAAATTCATTACAGTTTCAAAGAAGGGATATGTAATTAGGTAATAGAGGCAGTATAACAGTGTGAACAGGCAGGAAAATAAAATTTTTTGGAGGACCATCAATAAGTTGTTGATGTCTTCTTCTCACTGTCAAACATTTGCGTAGATCAAATTAGTTTGGAATTTGATTTGTAATCCAGAAGGTAGGAGACAACTTGTAGAAGTATTGTTGGTTTTTGTATTATAGTTCTCTCCAAGATAAGGATCCACATGTCAAGTGATCCTCTTCACAATGTTGCACACTCTAGAAGACAAGATCCTAAGCTCCAATTATCCTCCTCCACATGTCTACCAAGTCCAAAAAAACCTACAAGTGGTGCGCCCTCCAAACAATATTCCCTCTATCCAAATTCTCAACCTCTGTAAGTGTGCCATGTGGTATCGATTCTCCTAGGGTGAAGCACCCTTCCTTCTAGTGCTTAGTGCTCCTCCACAAGATAACTCCACATCATATGCCAAGGTATCATCCTCATCAACATGTGTTCCATATAGAAAATGTCAATGCCACATAAAACAACTTCCAAGTTCCTCCATAAGAAGTGTGCCTCCTCTACCACATATCTTGAGTACAAGCATCCACTTATAGTAAGTGTTCCAATTGTCAATCAACCAAAACAATATAGGATACAACAAAGGGTTAGGGTTTCACCATGTACCCCACATCACATGAAGTGTGTTGAATTTCCTATTAAACTCATCACACGACTAACAATCCAAATAAACTCCATTTATTAATTATTAGCAAAAATAGGTTTTCAACGAAAATATAAGCTGAAGCACAACTAGGTTTTCAATGAAAATATAAGTGGAAGAAAAACACAGAAACCAAACAAAATTGCACATGAGATTTGGGTAAACACCCCTGGAAAAACCCTTGTGGGAAAATCGGTTCTGAGTTTTATTTTATTAAATAAAATCTTGGGTTCCTATCCTGAGATAATGTCCCATTAGAGGAATTAAAATGTTGTAGCTAATATCCTAGCCCACCCGTCTTCTATATCCCTCGCTCCCCCCTACACCCTTTCCTAATCCCTGCCCACTCAGACACAAGTACATGAGCAAGACTCCCTATTATTCCTATGCATTCATTGTATGCCTCTCACCCTCCTTAGATATTCTTTTATAATCCCCTAATGACTAAAACCCTATCTCCAAAGTGATCAACGATCAATATCTGATCTTGATCTCTTGAGATCAATGGGTGTGACTTAATATCTCGTTGATATATCATCAAAACTGATAGAGGGATATGCAAGAGTGTACAATGAGAAGCTTGACAAACATAACTGCTAATGCTTGCAGCAATGTCTAGAGGATGGAAAAATCATGTTTCTTTTTCCAAATATGTAAAATGAGTATATTACAGTTTAATGAATACATTTTCATATTATTATATATGGTTTTATACTTTATCAAAAAAATTTCCAAGACTTTACAAGGTTTTATAATTCAGTGAAAGATTCACCAAGAAATTACAAGACTTTATAGTTCAATGAAATATTCGCCAATTTTTTACAAGATTATATAATTGACTAAAAGATTCGCCAAAAAATTATATATACATATTATATTATTGATAAAATATCCTTCACTTTTTCCTATGTATCATGGGGATTCTCCCATTTATTATACATACAAATTTAGGGGGGGTTCTTAAAATCACCCCTGTATATCGATCAATGTTTGCTTTTTCTTGTACTTATGGTTGTCTATAGATGTGAATGTTACCCATTTTTATGTACATGCATGCTTTTGAAATTCTTAACTAATGTGACGGATGCCAATCTAAGAAATAATTAGCCAATGCATTAAACTCTCTTGAAATATATTGGTAGTCAATGAAATAAAGTACCTTTCAAGAAGATGAAACCTCAGATATTTTTCAATTAAAATAGGACTTTGGACCAACTAATCATGATTCAAACGAGATACCACTAGATGGGAGTCCAACCTATGAATGTTGATAGAAAGAGCCAAAGATAAGAGCTATATGCCCACACTATAATCTAAAATGTATTGGTTGCAGGACCAAGGTAAATACCCCCTAAACTCACCAATTCATCGGTGGGTCAGAAAATGACCTATGCAATGGAAGTAATATTCAAGGGACTATGGCTAGCATCATTTGTGAATCTTACAAAAACCAAGGTGGACATTGACATCTACAAATCAAGCATAAAGCATAATAAGAATCAAACCAAGACAAACCACACACATAAAAGAAAAATTCACACCACTCCAAAATCTAAAATACACTATGTACAAAGAATCATGCAACCATGTGGCATAATCATAAAAAATTTTGTGGTAGATCCTAGTTTGAGGCTCTGAAAGTGGGTTTCCATCATAATACATTAACTCGTAGGCCCCTTTCAGTAAGACATGTTTAGAATGTAGGGACCATGCCATAAGGTTTCAAACTTACCGGCTCCTAATGTGTCATGATCCTAGTCATATACCAAAAGAAATTCACCCTCTGAAAATATATGAGGTCAGGCTAACTTGTTATATTGGGATTTTATGCACTTATGATGAGTCTCATTGGCTAATGCAACATCATGACATTGTTCATCAATATGGGAAAAATAAAAGAGGCATTCTTCCTCAACAAAGGTGTCAGGAAAGAGTTCTACAACTAGCTTCAATGATGGAATTTCACATTCAATCAATAGGAATGCCTCCATACCATAAACAAGTTGAAATTTTGTAATTCAAGTGGAGATCTTGGCTGACATTCATTAGGCCTATGGTGCCAAAAATAACATAAGATTCCAGTCAGTCTTGTGTTCCCTAACATCCTTTGGATCATGGTTTTTAGAACATGGTTGATAGATTGAACTTGACCATTTTCATAAGTATAATAGGGTGTTTTGTTATCATGATGAAAACCCAACCTAAAGACTAGTTCGATCATCATCTTCCTTCAAAACTAGGACCCATAGTCCATTGCAATGGTCCTAGAAACACAAAATCAGGAAATAATGTGATTGAATATGAATAACAAAGTAGTGGTTTTTTTGTTAGAAACGGTAGAAAATGCCTTGGCCCACTTGGTGAAGTAGTCAATGGCCATGATGATGTTGGTTGTGGAGACCAATCATATTCTTGATTCATAGGTATTTTTTGAGAGGCATTTGGACCCCATTTCCTGATGGAGGGTGTTGGGGGACTTTCTCTCCCATATTTGAATCCAGGGGGGGATGAAAATTAATGGATCCCCCCTTGGTGCTCCAATAATACTTTTGGCAGGAGCCAAAATAAGGTGACATGTGTAATCACAAGGTACCTTTGGCATGTCTGCATCTGGTAACATGATACATTTATCCTGCCTGTGACAAGTCATGTGATACCAAGAAGGTAACTCATGATATGTCTCTCCGGTGTCAACGGTTCAGACGCAACAACCCTAAAAAAATTCAAATCTATTGTGTTTTATAAACAATTTGTTAATTTTGCTTGATGCGAGATTTTTGCAATGTGTAAGGCACCTTATCAGTATGATTGAGTGGAAGTAATGTTCTCATGAGGCCAATGATTTGGCTGAAATGGGAGAAAAAAAAAATGGCTACACTATTGGATTTTGGGCTATTAAAATTCTTCATATGCCAAAATATGAGATCCCAACCATATTTGTTAGACATGCTTGTGAAGTATTGGAAACCTTACTATTAGTATTTTGTTGTAAGCAGTAACCAATTGACAATTGAGGTAGAGAAAATATACTTCATCACTATGCTATCATAGTGTGGGGAACCAATGGTAATATCAGGAGGTTTGAGTGGGTTGGATCGCTCAATGATGAACTACATTGAAGAATATTGTCATCATGGAGAAATAAGAACACGAAACAACCTCTTGATCCGAGATGTGATGGATATTCCATTACAAACAATCTTATTCATGATTACCTAGGTGGCATGCCCTACGGAACCATAATTCACCATGAAAGAGAACATCTAGTATGCACGAGAATTCCTTGATTCATCGGTGTTTGAAAAGTGTTCAATTTTGTTGAGAAACTTGAAGGACCAATTGATAAGGTGCAAAACCAAGAAACATAAATAGTTTGGTTACTTGACGTAGACCCCTGACCTTCAGGCCAAGATCCGCACAGGATCGTTCTTCTTCGAATCCACAGAACCGAAGTAGTTCTTTCGGGCCCTCGCTGGAACCCCACGAATCCGATCCACATGTCCTTCCACAAAAACCCCACCTGTGCAAACAAGCACTAGGCGCGAGCTTTCAACCAACCCACCTTTCATGTTTTTGGGGTTTTGGGACTCCCTCATGTGAGCTCTCCCAGGCTCCTTGTCCTCTTAAGTTCCCAGTCGCCGAAACACTGAAAAGGACTTGACAACTCTGCCTCCTCCTTTGACCTCTGAATGGTTTCAGGTTTCAACGTTTCATGATTTCATGAGTCAGGACTCCTTGTCTCCGGACTCCTGACCTCCCGGACACCCAGTTCCCAAAATGCCAAAAAGGCTTAGCGAGCCTTGGCTTTTCCCTTAGCCTCTGAATGTTTTTGGGTTTTCGCGTTTCGCAATTTCGCGATTCGGGACTCCCTGTCTCCCGACTCCTGGCCTCTCGAACACCCGGTTCTTGAAATGTCAAAAAGGCTTGGTGGGACTTGGCTTTTCCCTTAGGCTCTGAATGTTTTCAGGTTTTCACGTTTCGCGATTCCAGCTACAGATGGTTTCTGGTCCTTCAACCTTCCAAACCCCAAAATGCCGAAATGGTGAAATTCCACTCTAAAGGGGAATCTACAACCCTTGTTGCTTCTCTCTCCTACACGACCTCTCTGAGGTTACTCTGTGCGCCTTCCTCTAGATCCGATGGCTATCGGTCCTCTACACTAGATCTGATGGCCCAGATCTGTTTCTCTTCCTTGTGCACTTTCCTTCTAGCTGATCTAACGACAGTTGTGCTCCCTCCTAAGAATTCCCTTCTTCCTTTCCCTTGGAATATTTTCTTGGTCCAAAAGGCCTTGGCCTTTGTCTTTTCTACGAAGCCTGTAACCTTGGCTTCCGCCGGTATTTTAGGAATGATGTCCCTCCTGAGCTCCTCAAACTCTGAACCCTCCAAAGGTTTTTCTTTACCTTTCCAACTCCTTGCAGGGTCCTTGCACACAGCTATGCTATCTCTTCTGAACTTATCTAAGGCTCTGATCTCAAAGTGTCTCTATCCCTTCCTCTCCTTGAAGGAATGTAAGTTCCCTCTAGAAACTTCCTTCTCATGCACACTTTACTGAGCCTGCAGGGTGTTTATTAACCCTGTGAGTGTCTTCCCCGTGACACTTCCCTTATCTCAGAACTCTAAAGAGAGTTCTTCTCGGTGCACTCCTTGCACTTGCTCGATGCCTCCTGGCATATTTTCTATAGAATCTTCAGTGACTCTATCTTCTGACTGAACTCAAAATAAAGTTCCTTATGTGCACCCTATACATCCACTCAATGCCCTCTTAGCAGAGTCTCACAGAATCCTCGGTGATTCTGTCTTGCCTCTCGACACTTCTTCTCTCTCTAAACTCAAAATAGAGTTCTTATGTGCACTCTATGCACTTTCTCAATTCCCTCTTGGAAAAGCTTCCATAGAACCTTCAGTGATTCTGTTATCTCTGTGCCTTCCTCTTCACAGTCTTACCTCCAAGGTATTCAACAACCTTGAGGTTTCTCCCTCAGTCATTGACTCTAGCTGGTGTGCCCTCCTGGCATGTCTCTGTCTGAACTCCGCAGAATTCAGAAGTGCACTCCTTGCACTGGCTCGCAAAACCCACAGTATTATGTCATGCAACCTCTTGCATGAAGCCTCAAATAACCCAAACCTTAAATCAAAGAACTCCACAGATATCTAATTCTATCTATCACCTGCAAATGGAACCTATCACATACATCTACAACATATCATAAACACATAAATACATTCATCAACATACACAGAATAACATGCAGGAAAAACCGCTATGTTTGTATTAATATGAAAATACCTCTTTACAATGTATTTGAGCTCGGACTGCAATAGAGTCTTGGCTCTCCTCTCCTATCTCTCTTCTCTATTCTATTTTTCTACCTCTCTAACTTCTCCCCAAAAACAAAAGAAGATTCTTTTACAATAGGGGGTTCCTCGAGCGCTTCCCTCCATCCTCTCCAACTCTCATTAATTACAATGAATTACATTGAATGGGCCATCTAATCTGAATCGGATTTAGATCCCCATCAACCTATCAGCCATTAATGCGACACCAACTATAGCATTCTCAAATGCACGGCTTCGGATCTACCAACCTTACAAACATTTAATCCATTAAATTCAAATTTGAAATTTGAAAGTGAGAGGGTTGTGCCTCTCCTCTCCATTGAATGCACACTGGGTGGCTAACGCTTGATGACGTGGAGTGATGCTCCTACATCATACTCCTCAGCTACAAAAATCATGAGCTCATGCTCATGAGCTTCCCAACACTTTTGTTGAAATCCACCTGGATCCCAAACAGTTCTCTGGAGATGTCCATCTATTCCACTTCTTTGTTACTGCTGCTCTTGCAGGTTCTCCTCTGCTCAGCTTCCCTTTGTTGATCGCTTATGTTGATCTGATCATCAGCCTTTTGATCTCCTCAATCACCTTGTCCAACTACTCCTAGGGCTGGCTCTCCTTTTGTAGCCTTCTCCACTGCACTTCTTCCCTGCAAATGGGTAGATAAACTAGATCCCCCATGCTATTTTCTTCCTCTGTGGGCTCAACTTGCCACTCTGCTACAAAATTCAGTTTTGTAATCTTATCTTCTTGACTGACCTATTGTTTTGTCACCTTCTCTGATAGACTTGGCTTTGCCATTTCTCATGCTAGTGCATCTCCAGCTTCCTCCAGCTACTCCTCAGATTGGAAATTTTCTTCATCTTTTGTTGCATGCCTTGACATTGTAGTCATCATCAACTATTCAGCTCCCTGGCTGAAATTTTTGAGCAATTCCTCGGAATGCTCCTCTGCTAACATTTGCATGACTGTCTACTCATGGCAGTCATCTTCTGGTTCTGGATTATTCAACTAATCCTCTAACATTTCCAACTCCATATCCCATGGAGTGAGCATCTTATATGTGTGCTCCTCCTCTTCTCCTTGTGCAACTTTTGATATCTGCTCCATCTCTTTGACAATCACAGCTGGCTATCCTTCGGTTGTTGCTGCATTGGAAACACACCCGCTGGCCTCAACTGGCCTATATGGAAGGAATACCTTTATCTTGCCAATCATCAGAATGATCTTTTGATCCTCCTTCTGGATGGGGAAAGTTTTTAACTTGTCATCATCTTCATTCACATGGTCTACAAAACCACATGAATCTTCACTTCTCAACACTCCTTCCTGACCTGAACTCACTCCTAAGTCTCTGAGACTTTCAGATAGTCTCACTTATTTTCCCCTACCCACCTAGCAATATGGGATTTCCTCTCTGCCCTCCTAGCACTCTATGAGATCCTCCAACAATCTCATCTCATTGCCCTCCTGGAAATATGAACTTTCTTCACTGCCTTCTTGGTAGTTCACGAGATCTTCACTTGATCTCTTTCTATTGCCCACCTGGAAATTTAAAAGTTCACCTCAAACCACCTGGCAGTCTATGAGATCTCTGCTTGATCTCTCCTCTTCATCATCACTGAGATTTCTCCCAGGTTCTGGTTCACAGGAATGAACCATATCCTCTATGGGCCTGAGGATTTTCACATGCCTCAACCACCTCCTCAACAACCTTTGTCGTTCTCTGGCCAACAATTTCTTGACTGGCCACTTTGCTTTCCTCCTCAGAGACCATTCATACACCCAATGTGTCTTTGCGTTATGTTGGACCCGTAGTGCAAGCTCCTCCATCCTCGCCCTTATCTCAGCAAGATCTTTATCCATCTCATATTTTCTCTATTGCTGGTGGTTCTTCCTTCCACCGCGTTCATGGCCTTCAATAGCCATCTTCCTGTTCCTATCTACTCTCCTGGAAAACTTGTTGTTGTCACTCTACAACCATGAGTGCTTCTAGCATCTCCTACAGTCCTCGTGACTGTCTATTGACTGTTTCGCACCTTGCAACAATCATCACAGAGCTTCAACACTTTGTCTTCCTTTTCTGTCTCCTTCACCTGAAATCTACAGATGAAAATATCATCTCTGATGCCACACTTTACGCAGACCCCTGACCCTCATGTCGAGATCTACATAGGATCATTCTTCTTCAAATCTGCAGAACTGAAGTAGTTCTTTCAGGCCCTCATTGGAACCTCACAAATCTGATCCTCAGGTCCTTCCACAAAAACCCCACCTGCGCAAACAAGCACTAGGCACGATCTTTCGACCAACCCACCTTTTGTGTTTTTTGGGTTTTGGGACTCCTGCATGCGAGCTCTCCCAGGCTCCTTTTCCTCTTAATTTCTCAGTCGTCGAAACATCGAAAAGGACTTGACGACTCTACCTCCTCCTTTGACCTCCGAATGGTTTTGGGTTTCCACATTTCATGATTTCACGAGTCGGGACTCCCTGTCTCCCGACTCCTGACCTCTCAGACACCTGATTCCCAAAATGCCAAAAAGGCTTAGTGGGCCTTCGCATTTCCCTTAGCCTCTAAATGTTTTCAGGTTTTTGTGTTTCACGATTTCGCAAGTCAGGACTCCCTGTCTCCCGACTCCTGGCCTCTCGAACACCCAGTTCCCAAAATGCCGAAAAGGCTTAGTGGGCCTTGGCTTTTCCCTTAGCCTCCGAATGTTTTTGGGTTTTCGTGTTTCGCAATTCCAGCTGCAAACAGTTCCTGGTCCTTCAACCTCCCGGACCCTAAAATGATGAAATGGAAAAATTCCACTCCAAAGGGGAATCTATAGCCCCTATTGCTTCTCTTTTTTGTGTGACCTCTCTGAGGTTACTCCATGCACCTTCCTCCAGATCTGATGGCTATCGGTCCTCTACACTAGATCCAATGGCCCAGAGCTATTTCTCTTCCTTGTGCACTTTCCTTCATGTGTCTGGATGTGAAACTCGATGGTCCATATCTCATCTCTCTAGTTGATCTAACAACAGTTGTGCTCCCTCCTAAGCATTCCCTTCTTCCTTTCCCTTGGAATATTTTCTCGCTCCAAAAGGCCTCGGCCTTTGTCTCTGCTACAAAGCCTGTAACCTTGGCTTCCGCCGGTATTCTAGGAACGTTGTCCCTCCTGAGATCCTCAAACTATGAACCCTCCAAATGGTTTTCTTGGCCTTTGTGACTCCTTGCAGGGTCCTTGCATGCATTTGTGCTATCTCTTTTGAGCTTATCTAAAGCTCTGATCTCAAAGTGTCTCTGTCCCTTCCTCTCCTTGAAGGAATGTAAGTGCCCTCTGGAAACTTCCTTCTCAAGCACACTTTGTTGAGCCTACAGGGTGTTCAGTAACCCTATGAGTGTCTTCCCCGTGACACTTCCCTTATCTCAGAACTAGAAAGAGAGTTCTTCTCGGGTGCACTCCTTGAACTCGCTCGATGCCTCCTGGTAGAGTTTCTATAGAATCTTCAGTGACTCTGTCTTCTGACTGAACTCGAAATAGAGTTCCTTCTGTGCACCCTGTGCATCCACTCAATGAAATCTTGGCAAAGTCTCATAGAATCCTTAGTGATTCTATCTTCCCTCTCGACACTTCTTCTCTCTTTGAACTCAGAATAAAATTCTTTTGTGCACTCTATGCACTTTCTTAATGCCCTCTTGGAAAAGATTCCATGGAACCTTCAGTGATTATGTTATCTCTGTGCCTTCCTCTGCACAGTCTTACCTCCAAGGTATTCAACAACCTTGAGGTTTCTCCCTGAGTCAGTGACTCCAGCTGGTGCACCCTCCTAGCACATCTCTCTATGAACTCCGCAGAATTTAGAAGTGCACTCCTTGCACTGGCTTGCAGAACCCACAGTATTCTGTTATGCAACCTCTTGCATGAAGCCTCAAAGAACCCAAACACAAAATAACATGCAAGAAAAATTGCTCTATTTTTATTAATATGAAAATGCCTCTTTACAATGTGTTCAAGCTCGAACTGCGACAGAGTCTCGTCTCTCCTCTCCTATCTCTCTTCTCTATTCTATTCTTATGCCTCTCTAACTTCTCCCCAAAAACAAAAGAATATTCTTTTACAAAAGGGGGTTCATCGAGCGCTTCCTTCCATCCTCACCAACTCTCATTAATTACAATGAATTACATTGAATGGGCCATCTAATCTGAATCGGATTTAGATCCCCATCGACCTGTCAGCCATTAAGGCGACACCAATTATAGCATGCTCAAAGGAATGACTTCGGCTCTACCATACTTACAAACATTTAATTCATTAAATTCAAATTTGAAATTTGAAAGTGAGAGGGTTGTGCCTCTCCTCTCCATTGAATGCACACAGGGTGGTTGGCGCTTGATGATGTGGAGTGATGCTCCTGCATCATTATGACGTGATTTTCATCACATTTTTTCTATATATTATTCCTATCATCAGACCTTAGGAAATTGTACCATAGTCAGGGCCCAATGACCCAAAGATGTTATGATTGGATGATTATCTGATGTGAGTTGTCACATATACATCATCATAATCCACTTTTTTGTTGATTTCTGTAGAATCAGAGCCTTTGAATCCTCTGTGGATGCCTAGCGAAAGCTAGGATCTTTCTCTCTCTCTCTCCCATGTGATCACAGGTCATGATCATAGGTCAAATAATTCATGGTGCCTCTTTGTATTTCACGCCTCGACGCTACAGTGATGTCGAATCGTTCGACTCTGCAACCGCCGAACCTCGGCAGGGTTAGCAACTTGCCAATAGGTATGAATCCCTATAGGGTTAGCAGATGGCCAATAGGAATGGCCCTGTTGTGCAGTTGAGTAGAGTACAGGTGGCGAGAGGGAAAACACGACACGGTGGGCAGCGTGACAGGAGACGGGTCCCACTTCACACGCCACACCATTCTAGATCCCCCCCCCCATTAAAGGCAAAATGGCAAGGGGGGTCCAGAATTCGCCTGGGTACCATTGATCAAGGCGAATAAATCCTGACCATTCAAGAGTTGCACATTCGATTCCGGACCCCCCCCTCACTGCTAAAGGCAGAACAACAAGGGGGCTCCAGAATGAAGCCTCGGTCGTAGATCTGGGTGGGTAGACTTTGGCCGTTCAGATCTGCTCGCCACTTACCCCGAGGTGCATTCGTGCCCTGGCTTAAAGTTGACGTCTCTTCCCCACATATGACGGTCATTATAGACCCTGAGATTCTCTGAAGTAATCTCGTCCATTCATCGGGACTTAACTACATGCTAACATCTTGATATTTATAAGTCGGGATTTATCAAGGAAAGAGCCCAACCTCTTGTCAACGGAACTCCCGAATCCCCAATTCTCGATTTCCAAAAATGGGTAATCTCTCGACACGTAGCCTCCCAAAGTCAGACGGTCTATGACTGCTCCAGGGTTTCCACCATGGAACATCCCGATCTCTCGTCATCAAAACTCTCGAGTTCCCGATTCTCGATTTCCCAAAGGGGGTAATCTCTCGACATGTAGCCTCCCGAAATTAGATGGTCTACGACTGCTCTGAGGTTTCCACGATGGAACATCCCGATATTTCGTCATCAGAACTCTCGAGTTCCTGATTCCTAATTTCCTAAAAGGGGTAATCTCTCGACACGTAGCCTCTCGAAATCAAATGGTTTATGACTACTCCAAGGTTTCCACCATGGAACATCCCGATCTCTCATCATCAGAACTCCCGAGTTCCCAGTTCCCGATTTCCCAAAATGGGTAATCTCTCGACACGTAGCCTCCCGAAATCGGACGACCCAAATCCATTTCAGGGCTTTCACCCTTATTCACTGGGGGTTTAACCCTCGGGTATATCCTGATATATCCAATGGCTGTCGGGTTTTCCAACCGAGATCTGACGGCTCAGACAGGTTCCTAACTTTTTTGCTCTCCCATGACTCCCTAGGCATGGAAGGATCGATGCCCCGGATGCTCTCTTGGACCTTGGGGATCTACGGTCCCGACCTCTTCGCTAATCTCAAAGATGCAGAAAGTCACAAGGGTAAGGCACTTAACATCCTACTTTCTACTACCAAATCTAACGGTCATGAGTGACCACAGATTTCCCGACAGAATCTCATCTGTCGATCACCACCGATCACGGTTAAGTGTAACATACCCACTAACTAAATCAAATTTTTCTGGACCTCTGTCGAACTCGAACCCTTAAATAACCATGGAGACCCAATGCCAACTAGCTCTTTCTTTCTTCTTCTCTATTCTCATGCGATCGTGGGTCATGATCATGGTTCAATTTGAACGTAGTACCTATTTGTATTTTGTGCCTCGGTGCTACAGTGTTGTCTAAACGTTCAACTCTACAACCACCAAACCCTGAAAGGGCTAGCGACCGACCAATGAGGTTAAGTCCCTACCAGTTCAACATTTGGCCAATAGGAACAAATCTCAACAGGAGTAGAGAACTGCCAATGAGAACAAGCCACGTCGCGCGTTTAGGTGTAATACAGGTGGCGAGAGGGAAATGCGACACGGTGGTCATTGCGACAGGGAGGGGCCGCACTTCACATGCCACACTATTCCGAACCCCCCCCCCATTAAAGGTAGAATGGCAAGGGGGATCTGGAATCCACCTGAGCACCATTGATCATGATGACTTAATCTCAACCGTTAGAGAGTTGCGCGTCCAATTCCGGACATGCCCCCCCCATTAAAGGAAAAATAGAAAGGGGGCTCTGGAATGGAACCTTAGCCATAGATTTGGGCGGGTGGACTCTGACCGTCCAGATCTACTCACTGCTTATCCTAAAGCATAACCGCGTCCTGCCTTAATTCAACATATTGTTTCCACATCTAATGGTCAGGACAGACTTAGAGATCCTCCGAAAGAATATCTCTCTTCCATCGAGGTTTTGACACTCGTGATGTCCCAACAATTAGTTCAACGATCCTCGAATCTCGATATGCTCCTCTGCTGCCTTAGCCTCCCGGGCTAAGTCTTTAATCCACGTGACCTCTATCTCACAAGACCGCAGCCTTGTCCCTCATCGGGGTTTCGGGGTTTTCAATGCCAAAGTGCATGTGTCCATGGAATTCTTGATTCTGCGAATCCCGACTCTCCAGTTTGTTGACAGCTGGCCCCTCACGGTGGCACTATCCTCCTTCTCTGATGTGCGGACAGCTAACCCCCACTCATCGGGATTTCAAGTTTCGTGATTCCAAAGGGCACTGATAACTTGTCACCGGGATCTCTGATATCCCGATGAGCCAAAATCTGATGGACAGCCTCCTCGTCGGGACTTTCCACGATGGCCTGGATCTCTGCCACGCGTCCCCACAAACGGGTGGATCTGATCTCGTCAGGATTTCAAGACTTGTGATGTCCCAACCCCTTCGACCTCAGGAACTTCGATTTATCGATGCCAAATATCCCTACTCTTTGCGTATTTCTGACACGCGTCCCAAACAGATGGACGGTCCAGATGAACTCTCGGGGTTCGCGACTTATCGCGTCCCGAATCCCTCAACCTCAGGATCTCCGATATGTCGATGGCCAATATCCCGACTCTTTCTGGATCCCTGACACCTATCCTAAAGGGGGACGGTTCAGGTTAACCCTCTGGCTTCTCCAAACACCAACCCAAAAGGCACTTACCTATCCGATCCGATGGATAACGAGTAATTAGACCAAGATCTAACGGTCTAGATCTGTTCTTTCTGTGCACACTCCAGAGACTAAACTCCGAGCATCTTAACCGGATCCAATAGCCGACGGGATTTATGATGACATCCAACGGCTCAAATTGTCCCACCTTGTGCATTCCTCCACTACTTTGTGGATGTGGAAAGATCAATGGTCCAAATCTTCTCCTGGGTTTTGGAATCTACGATCCTGATTTCCTCGTTGTTCACGTAGATAGAGGGAAAAAGGGTGAGGTATGTAAATCCCTCGTTAATTTCGTCAATCTAACGGTCGTGAATGGATATGGGTCACCCGACGAAAGCACATTCGTCGATTTGTTACATATCACTACACTGCTACGTCGAAACCTTAAGAGGGTCATTCCTCCTCGTACAGGGTTAATAAGACTTGTGCGTTCAAGTCCTTTTTCTGGGTTCTTGGTGAACCTTTCTAAGGAGGAACTCTCTGTGAAGAGATCTATACCGGGGCATTTCTGGAGGTAGATATGGGTAAACAGCTTCCCAAGAACGGGCTGGAAGCCTAACTTAGTTCGACCCATGCCAAATTAAATTCATGGATCAACAGAAGCCATGCGTGGTCTTTCTGTTATAAGCATATATCTAACATTACAAAACACTACACATAAATTCTTATACTGTAATTGTTCACCATTTCACAATTTATGAGAATATATGTCAGCATATGAATTTCAAGATTGAATATGAACAAAACACTTATCATAAATAACTTCATAAGTGGGAGAAACTGCTGAGAGGGGTGTTCGTTTCCACCCAACCGTAGCCGTAGCGACTCCCAGTGGATTTACCACTAGCCACCCTCGAGCTGAGACCATGATGCTCTGAGACTGCGTCTCTCTGTTTGCCAGTGACCAGGAGCGAAGGTTGCAATCCTTCCTCTCTGCTATCACTCACTCTGCGTAATGCCAGAGTTCCCCTCGCGTCTTCCCTGCTAATCTCTTCTCGCATATGCCTTTTCCTCTCGCGAGGTTGCGTGTGGAACGATTACCCTCACGTCGATCAGGCCTGACGGTTCTATGGAAGGCCGGTTCACCATCCCATCCCTCATCAATCCATCCGCCTACCAGCCTGCGAGGCATTGAATTTTAGGGCCAACGAGCTGCTTTTGGTTCTTCGGGCCAGTGGAGTCCAAATACGGTATTTAATTCTCGGTGGAAGTTAACGCCACCTTTTCAGGTGCCTTCCACCGCCATCGTGGTCTCTTTTTCTG
>JZKD02S2046265.1:201046-211624 GCA_000966675.3 Picea glauca | reverse complement strand
GGGGAGAAAATTAATGGAGCCCCACCCCCTGGTGGGGGTTCAAGGGAAGTGCCCCAAATAAAATGTTTTAGGAAAATTTCCTTGTAAAATATTGTAATTTCATAGTCAATATGGACCATTCATTATAAGGTCGTAGATCTGACAATAGAATTTATGTTATCATTTTTTCCCTAGAAGGCAACCCTATTTTATGAGTAATTTTATTGTGGCTATGTGTGAGTGTGAATATTGTATTCTGAGAGAGGATATTGTGAGACAAAGAAGAGGAAGTTGCACCAGGTGTGTTGTAGGTTGTATCCCTTCATTTGTTGGATTAAAAAAAGGAAGGACCTGGCAATTTCTCTAGTGGATGTAGCCCACACTAGGTGAACCATGTATATATGTGTCTCTATTGTATTGTGTATCCTTTTTGTTTTATTTCTACATCATTGTTTGTTTTCTTCTCTCTTCGATCCTATTTTTCTAATAGGTGGTGTATCAATGGCCATTAGTTGAGGTAGGATTACATGCCAAAAATCATTCCTCCATTTGGAAAAGGGATTGATGACAACCATAGAATGTACCAAAGTAGTATGAGTGTGCTATTTATGAGTAAATAATTAATAGGGGTGGCACTTTTAGACAAAATGCATACAAAATTTGAAGATCATGGGCCAAAAGTATCCTACGTGCAAAATATTCTGGGCAGTAGCCAACCCAAAGAGAAGATTGCCACATGCTCTAGCATGGAATTCATTCATGACTCACTCAGATTCCTCATGGAAAATACATTGAAGTATAATCAAACCAGCCCCTCAATGATAAAGAGTGTGATCATCAACGATAAGGTATTGTCTAGCTTGATGGTAGATGCGTCAACACTCATCTCGATATAACTGAGGATGGAAATGTTTTGTTTGGGGATGTTACCACAGTATTTGTACTTATGAAAATCCCAAAAAATACTCCCAAATATTGTGTAACTATGAAATAAACTACCACTGTCACCTTATTAAGAACTTCCATCGTTTTAGTGATGGAAGAGGTCCACCACAAGGGAGTCCTCCCTAGTGACCTCATGGGATCAATTAGCAAGTATAGTAACCAAGCCTACCGCCCCCTGTCTTGTTCATCGGATGATTTTTCTAGGTCACATACAAGAAGAGGTTGGAATATGATTTGATTACCTTCCCAGAACAAGAACACTTTGCAGCATATATATAGAAATTTCCAAGTCAAAGTATGCAAAGATAACCTCTTAGGACACTAGAGAATACAAGTCACAATGGATGTTATAAATTTGCAGAAATAAATAATTATATGATAGTAGTAAATGATTTGCAACAACAACAACAATTAATGCTCAGAAATGCAACAATTGACCATGAAAACTTAGCATGCATCCACTAGAATATTATCCAATTGTTAGATGCAAATTTTGAATGAGTTAATCCACCTTTATATGAGTGTATGCAACAAATTAAAGTGTTTTCATATGGTTGTAGCAAACTTTTTATACCAATAGTAAGAATGAGTTTTCCAATGTTACTGTTAGTAAAATTAGTAGAGAGATTGATAATTTTAAAAGAGAGTGTTTATCAATCAATTCTCCAAGAGAATAACTTCTTAGATAAGTTCCCTTTAGGGTATGGAGTCTTTTGAAATTTGACTAGGTTTAAAGGATGGCCTACTTGAAACCAAGAGGTAGGATCTAAACCCAAAGGTGCAAGCGCATTTGGGCCTTAGGTATTAGATTTTGAGGAGATGAAATTATAGGGTGAAAACACATTTGGGCCCTAGAAGTTGTTCCTCCCTTCTTTTAGCTTCAACTAGTTGAAGGTCAAAATTCTAGGGATAAAATCCTAATGTGATATCACTTTAGGTATTTAGGGTTCTAACCCTAGAAACGACCAAATTAACCAATTTTTAGACAAATGTAACTTTGTAAGAGGAAGAAGCATTTATGCTCCTCTCTTAAGGTTTCACCAAACAAGATTCCTTGAAACAAATAACAATTTCACCATAAGAATTAATTGCGAGAAAATGAATTTCCTAAATACACTTACGTCATCCAAGAAACTAAGCGAATTAAACCCTAACTACAAAAATATCCATCCAAAATAAGAAAATCCATCCACAAGAGATCATTCCATTCAAAGTGCATGAGAGAGAAAGAGCTAGTAACCCTTAGAGGCTGAAAATTTCAGATGTGTTTCTCACAAGGGTGAGAAGTGATGATCCTAAAATGAAAGTGAGGTTTAGCCTTTTTATATGAGGATAAACTCACACATTTTTCCACACACTTTTTCAACAACCTAATACAAGTAGGTTCGACCCCTCATTTAATCTTTACAATGTGTAATAAATTTAAAAATATATCATAATTCCCACACGTGTGAAATGATAAGGCTAGGAAAGGTTATGTTAAGCCTCCAAAGTCCACGTCACATCCTCCAAGGTGAAGTAGATTTCAAGTGAGGTGTATCTGCACCCAAGGTCATGCAAAATCATCTTAGGTACCCATCCATCCATCAAACCCTAGCCATGTAAAACCTTAAATGGTGACATCATCACCATAATAGGGCAAGCATATAGGCTCCAAGGCCAGTGTCTAGGCTCTAGGGAGATGCATTTCATCTCTACTCTATATTTGATTATCTGCTACTACAATGTACTTGATCCTGGTGCAGAATAAGTGTTTAGGAAATATGACTATATTGTTGAGATTCCAACCCATACATGTTCCATAATGATTTTATCTACTCAAACCAAAGCCCATCTATCATCGTCCAAGGTTCTGAGGATGTGAGAGCCAATATTTGAGGGTGTTGAGTCACTGGATGACCCATTTCTCCCCATCACACATGCCCAAGTCCTGTAATAAATGAATAATGTCTTGGGTGCAAGCCCAGGACACCCCTCAAAGATCTATGTCAGGCCCATCCAAAATAAATCAAAGTATATATCATGATAAGCCAATGTTCATTAGAAACATTAGTCCTTAAAACATGCAAAGTAGGCTGCAAATGAAGATATAAACCATGTAAGATAATTCACCTCAATATCCCCTTCAAGCATCACACTAGCCCAAGACCTCATGTGATTTACCGAGTTTAAGTATGGGAGGGAATTCATCCAACCCTATTAGGTGTGCCACCTAGACAGGAAATAAAATATTCCAGATAGAGGGATAGGTCCTGAGAGTGACAAGGGAAAGTAAAAACCCTTCAAGACTAAGTGTGATAGTGATATGGTTCTAGGGATTACTTCATAGATAATGGTTTCATTGAATCCATTTCTATGAGGACCTTTATGGAGGGTGTTCTTTCTCTTGATTTACCCCATATTTACGTGCTATTTTTTCCAATCCCCCTTATTGCCTTTTTCTAATTCTTGCTTTATTATATATTTGCAAGTCCCCCTTTTAAGGTTTTAAGGCATTAGCATTGCATTTTTTGGACCGAAGTGAGCACTGAAAGAGTAGAGCTCAAGTTTGGAATAACTTTTGTTGGTCCTCTTTTATATCATTCCTTTATTTATTTAGCATCAGTTTCTTATTATTTTCATAGCAATTGTGAAACAACCTCTAGGCCTTCAACCCCTCTTATCATGAGAGAATGGACCATGACCCATTGTTGAAGTTTAATACACTATGAGAGGATCCAGAATGGAAAGTGTTAAGTATGGAGAGGAACAAAATGTTACCCTTGAAAGGCCCCCCCAGTAGTACCCCTTTTCCATGGGCAGTGACAACACAAGACTAGGGTACAAAAGTTGACTACCAAGGTGAATAAAGAAAAATGACACAATTCCCAAAACTAGTGATCCATTATCCAACTTCAACCAAATATCCTCATCCACATGCCCGACAAATTAAGCATAACACTTTGAATGAAATAAGGACTAACATACCTCATGGTGAAGATGGCTTACCATCTCCCATACTCTGGTTTGCTTGAATATGATGAGCTTTGGTTGAACTATATCTTTAAATGTGAATCAGGGGGGATATTGGGATGCCATCTGTGGACATGTTGATTGTCATCATGGTTGGGATCATTCTCTCTATTGCAAGCCATGAGACATGATCTCCTCTAGTTACCCCTAGGCATGGGGGGTTAACATTTAGCTCCAACATGGGGACATGTCTTCATCGTAGATCACATCAAAACCTCAACATATTTGGTTGTCCAAGACCTACAATATTTCACCAACTTCAAATGAAAACACCCTTTATAATTATCTTCTGATAGATGTGATCCACCGATAGTGAGTGATAAATACAAAACCATGCTAAAAATAAAATTTTTCTTAACAACAAAACAATAAAGCAATAAAATACAATGATTAAGTGTAATTTTCTAACATGTGTTCATTATATACAAATGAAAATAAAAATTCACAACACTACACTAGCATGAATGCATGATGAAAATTCCCTACCTAACCTACAATATTCAATGTTAGTTGAAATGCTAGGTATAATCATATGACCAGTGAAGCCATTCTAGCATTATATCAAAATGTCTACCCCTTTGATTCATCATTAACCAAAAAAAAAAAAAAAGTCAAGCACCAAAAGATCATGAGTTAGAGAATTCATTATATCACATCCAACCATAAAATCTAACTCATGGAGGTCGGAGGGAGGGACAAAATTATTCCAAGTCGCATCCTTACAAGAATGTTCAATCCTTCTCTAAATAGGGTTGTGATAATATGAATACTTGTAAGGATAACTTGGAGACCCTAAAGGTTGAATAACCTAGACCTAATCACTACCTAAGGCCTGAGAAGGGATGAACAAGAGTATGGAGGGTGACTAATAATTACTCGAGGAGAGGCTGGAAATGGGATGTCAAATTTATTCTTAAAGAATCAAACCTACCCTTGAATTCTAAGGAAACAAATTTCCCCAGAGACAACTTGGGGAAATGAACATGTTTCCCAAATGCATCCTCAATGGCATAGTGAGATGAAAGAAAAGAAGAAGGCTAGAAAATTTCATCACAAAAATATTTCTCTGGGAAAATCATGACCTCACCTTCATCAAGGTTAGAGTATACATGTGGTTGAAAATCTTCTTTGTATAATAAATCCAAGTGATCAAAAGGACATATATCTCCATTTCTAATGCACGATCAGAAATCATCAGGATAGTGATCCAGTAAATCATCCCTGGGTGGTTGGAATAAATCTATAACCATGTCATCTCCATGTTTCCACACATATGAGTCTTTAGAAATCACACATGGTTGTTCTAAGGGAAACAATTGAAAATGAACTTCAATGTTATAAATAGAATCTCCATCAAGACCAAAACAAATCAATAACTCACATCATTACCTTTATTATAACATGAAGGGTCTAATGCATCCAAGGGTTCCTCGAGCACTTCTTCACTTTCCAAATCATGGAAAAAAGAAGCATCAAAAACTTGGAAAGGAGAATAACTCATCACGTTCTCTTCCTTACATGCAGGAGGAATGGAAGTTTGAATGACTTCATCAAATAGAGGAGAAAATATTGACGCTCCATATTCATTTGGAGCCTTTTCGTGAATTAAATCTTCATCATGGTGTGTTTCATCAAAATGTTCTTCTTCACCATTTTCACAAGGCAACTCATGCTCTACTTCTTTATTTTCTTGTTGTTCAATCAAACAATTTTCTTTAATAGAATCATGAGGTGATTCTTGCTCCTCTTCAAAGGGTTGATAACCCTCTTCATGAACTTATTCCTTAGGTTCTTTCCTTGGATATGTGTGACCTTCAAGTATCTCATCCAAGGCATGCTCAAGATATGGAGGTTCTTTGTTAATAAATTCTTCGTTTTCAATAGATTCTTCCTCTTGGGAATGATGTGCTTCCCTAAGGTCTCTTATAATAAGGCCCGAGAAAAACCTTCATTTTTAAGGCCTATGGTGATTTCTCGAAGAATGTCTTCATATGTCTAGTATTGTGGCTTCAAAAACTCAAGAAACCTGCTAATGAGATTTCTGAAAGAGGATATATTTTTTGGTTTGCAACAACTCTTGATCCAGTCTTGTATTCCAAATGGCAAGGAAAGTATAAACAATGTTACTATTATACCCTCATATCCTAATCATATCTCATGTATGTACTTCAAGAACAATATAATGTGATTAATGGGAAAGCCTCTAAATTCTAGAGAGTTATCCAACCATATTATGTCATTTGGGTATCCCAAAAAACTTTCAAAATCAATAGAAGGATACATTTGATCCCAAGGTTTCATGATTCCATCACTTGAGAATATGTAATATCACAATAGTGAGAGTAGGATGACAACTCAAAATATATCAATGGAGTTTCCAGATGATCCCGCTTGGATCATCAAAGGAAGGTGAGGGAACTACCCTCAGTGGAGTCACCAGGTAAACCTATAATATAATGGATTCGAGATAAATTTTAACAAAGATATGTCATTGAGGATAATAACTCAATCCTCCTCAGCAAAGGTGCCGGAATTTTATTGCATGATTTTTACTTATGCAAAACCCAACATAAGAATCCCAAATATTTCGTAACTGTGGAAGAACATACCACTACCACCTTAACAAGAACTTCCCTCATTTTAGTGATGGAATAGGTCCACCATAAGGGATGTTTCCTTGGTGACCTTAAGGGATCAAATAGAAATTATAGTAGTCAAGCCTATCTCCCCCTATCTTGGTCATTAGATGATTGTTCTAGGTCATGGAATAGAAGAGGTTGGATGATGATTTGAGTACCTACCCATGTAGGGGGCGAATAGATTAAAAACATCAATTTATTTATTAATTTCATAACAGAATAATATTCTTCATAATAATAACTTTGTTAACTTAAATTTAACAACATGTAATAAATTTAATAATAGATAAAAAACAATGCATAATTTTAAATACCTGAACCTGATGCTAATAACCCTCCATTGTCCAAATGCCTTCTTGACCGCTGTTGCACTGTAAAAAACTGCCCAAAACCTAATTCCTCCCTGCCAACTAGGTAACTTCCTAGCTCCAGGATATCATATGGACATCCTAGCCCCCGTGCCTAAAACCTCCAGCAACCCCGGTGCACTAATACAATCCCACCCCAAAATTTCACTTCTCTCTGTAAATCCCAGAGCTCCCAAAATCCATCCCCCACCTCCCATATAAAATGACCTCCCGTCAACGTCCTTCCCCTCCTTATCCCTCCTTCACCGACTTCCCCGCCTCATTTAATCCCTACCTAACTCATTTATTACCTTCTTATCCTTTCCTGTTAATGCCCCTTATCCCATTTATTTAATATCTTATCCCTTGTAGTTAATATGTTATACCTTATTGGGTATGTAACTTAATTTAATAATATAATTTATTATCCTCCTTTTATTTATTTACCTTATTAATTAATGAGTTAAGTAATACTTAAATTAATCATTGACAATCATGAATAACTAATTAATAATAATTAATTAGATAATGTTATTTTAAGAAATGATTATGGTTTAGCTAATCTTTTAGGACAATTGTATTATTAAATTAATTATAATTAATAATCATATACATCTATTTAAGCAGGGTCGTTACAACCCAAAACAAGAACATGTTTCATCATATATATAACAATTTCCATGTCAAAGTATGAAAATATAACCTCTTAGGAAACTAGACAATACAAGTTGCAATGGATGTTACACATTTTCAGCAGTAAACAATTATATGACAATAGTAAATGATTTGCAACAATATCAACAATTAATGCTCAAAAATGCAATGATTAACCATGAAAACTTAGCATACATTTTCAGATTATTTTCGGCACGAAATGAGAGCGGGGATATAAAACAAAAATATAAAGAGATATTGAAAGAGAGACAATAATATAACAAATATATATCATAAATATAACAAGAGGCACATATATATCAGTAATACACAATTTCTATTAATGAGCGAAATGTACAAAACTGTAGAAATACAGAGTGAAAGACTCGCTAGAATGGCGACAACTTATCTCTGAGAAGAGATGTGAAAGCTATTCACATTTGCAAGAATATTATTGTTACAATGAGGCTCCAAGGCCTTTTTAACATAAATAAAATCCAAAACCCTAACCTCGGAATATGAAAAGCCAACAGTTTTGTGGACCTCGTTTTGGGTAGTTTAGTGTATCAACTTCCCGTGGACGTAACTTTGGCATACGATCTCTGTTTGGGGTGCACGATATCTCATTGGAGAGGTATAATTGAGGAGATTCATTTTGTGAGCTCAATAAGAGTCTTCAACTTTTCATTGAGGTGTTCTATCCCAAAAAGAATTTGTTTAGGCCCTCAAAATGGCCCCAGAAGTTTAGGAACTGAACAACTACTAAAAATAGTAAGTTGCTAGAAAATTGTTTTGAGTCAATTGGAATAGGTGGGTGGAAATCGATATCCACCTATATCAATCCTCCCTCCTTAAAAATAAATGGTCTCCATTGCATTGAGTTCCCAAGGGAGAGGGGAAATCGCTTGTTAAATCTGAACCTTGATGATCTGCTTGCCTTGCTAGAGAAGTTGCATTGCTTAGCTTGTTGAAGGCTTTCACGAACATGTGTATGGAAGGTGTGGACATTTTTAACCAGTCTAGCTACATGATATGAATGTGTGTAGAAGGAATCCTTGCACTTGGATTCAATCTTTTCAACCTTCTTCTACTTGGACTGAGGCTGTAGTGGTTGCGGTGTTCTTTTGTTCACCTTTTGAAAAAATTATGAAAAAGCTAAATTTTGTAGTACGAAATAATACCTTGCAAAAATATTTAGGTGGGACAGTAGTTGGAACTACCTATGGTATCCTATCGAGATGACCCCCTAGAGTAACAATGACACTGCGAGGTTGAGACTCATAAATAGCATGACGCTTCCACATATATGGTTGGCCCAAAAGAATATCATATACATCCAGTGGGGAAACATCACATAATAACTCATCCTTGAAGGGTTGGATGTCGTATGAAAATTGAAACTGTTGGCTGACACGAAGATCGTGTCCCTGGAAAATCCACTCGATGTTGTATGGTTGCGGGTGTGTTGTTTTCGACAATCCCAATTTTTTTACGACCTCTGCTGAGATGAGATTCTTCCATATTTTTCTATTAACAATAAAATGAAGTGGGGTCCCCTTCACCCACATATGTGAATGTAAAAGGAACTCCCCCTCCTCAGGATCTGTTGGTTCTTCTGGTTGAATTGTTGCAGTCATGAAAATAATAGTGGGGTCTGTGTCGATGATCTGTCTTCTCCCATTATTTTCTGAATCAGATTCTAAATCTAGTTCCATCTCTTTCTCTTTGATCTCAACCACCAATGAATATTTTGAGTGATATTTATCGGTGTTATTCCAGGGGATTTTGTGGAAATCACACCATTTTCCAGTGTCCTTCTTCATCTTTCTATTACCCTTCTTTTCCTGTGGCTTGGATTGGTTTTCTGAAGGATGGTTGTTCGGTCTGTCTTTACCATACTTTGATTGTTGTGGATTTGCGGACCTAAACTCCCACTTGTTCTGGTGCTTAAATTTATGCTTAATTTTAAAAACATATCGATAAGCAACATTGAGTGATGAGATGTCTAGAAAATCCATTTTAGTTTGGATGTGTCTGTGTAGAGCCCCATAGTATTTCAGAACCAAATGTCATTCAAAGTCTTTGATACCCAGCTCGGTGTGCAATATATGGAAGGTATTGGTGAAATATAGCACTTATTGGCCCCTCTCTTGACATAGTGTGGTCCATATCATGTATTGGTCTTCATAGTTTCCAGCAGGGTAATATTGTTCCTTGACCGTATCCACAAAAAAATACCAAGTGGGCTTGGCCCCATATATTCCAGAATCCTCTGTGGAACTTTTCTCCCAGTAAGATTCCCACCAATTTTTGACGTGGGGGAGACCCTTAAGGAGTGCAAAGGTGATCTTTTCCCTGTTGGAAATTTTTTGAATAGAGAAATAACCTTCTAGAAGATTTAACCAGTTTTCTAGGGCATTTGCATCTATCTGACCTTCAAATACAGGAATATCAAAATTTGCATGTACCTTGAAAGGAGAGGTGATTCCAAAATGGTTTCTTGATGAATATGTTCTTGTTGTTATCGACATGCATTGAATGATGTGGGAAAATTTCTCCATCATTTCCTCCCGCTGTCGCGTGAAGGCTTGCTCAAGAAACAAATTAATAGAATATTTTTCTCCATCGTTTTTCTTTCATTATACCATGGAGGGTTTCTTGGGCACAATTTTCCTCAAGAGAGACAAGCTTGAGACCCAACTTTCTATACTCGGACATTTTCGGGGACATGCACTGAAAAATGATCAAGAGAATCCTTCTCTGATATCACTGATCTGAATTATTTTCGGCACGAAATGAGAGCGGAGATATAATAAAGAAATGCACAAAGATATTGCAGATATTCAATAATATAACAGAAATGTATCAGAGATGAAACCATAAAAAAATATATACAGTAATACATGATTTCTATTAATGAAAGAAATGTACAGAGACTGTAAAAATACAGAGTGAAAGACTCGCTAGAATGGTGGCAACTTATCTCTGAGAAGAGATGTGAC
>JZKD02S2046265.1:177001-190546 GCA_000966675.3 Picea glauca | reverse complement strand
CTCAAAATAAATAATTTGGAAAATGGAAATGTAAACCCATATGTTTTTATGAAAGTGATGATAATTAATGGTTTTATGGAAGGATAAGATAAGAATGAGGTGATAAATGGTGTATTATCAAGGAATAAAAGGTGTATTTATGCGGTCCAACACATTCTTTGAAACAACTCACAACTGTGAGCTTCGAAAGAATGATTGTCCAGCGAGGTGGACTAGTCTTCTTGAGTAACTCTCAATAAGAGAGATTGTCCTAGACCATTCCCGATGTTAACTACAATGAGAAATCGTTGTCTATGGTACATCAAAAATCCATTGAACCATTTTCATTTTGAAAATGACCATTCTATCTGGACCATTTTCCGAACTTGAAAATGCCTGTTCGTCAGAAATCTCAAACCACTTTTCGAACTGGAAAGGAACTGCTCATCCTGGACCATTTTTTGAACTGAAAAATGACTGTCCATAAATCAATAACACATCAGTGCTCCCTCCCAAACTGGGAGTCATCTCTTCCTATTTCAATAAGGAATTCATCTCCACGAGCTCCATCTTGAGCACACAAACTCTTTTATCTTGGAAAGAGGCTTTACCAAAATGTCTTCTTATCTGCTCATCTATGGAGATATATATTTGTGAACCACTTTCTCTTTTCTCAACTTCATCATAGAGAGTGTAATGCTTGATCTCAATGTACTTCGGTCTTTCTGGAACACTGGTGATCTCTGAAGGGTTCATATAGCTCTAATCAATCATTGTTAGATTCATCTTTGGTTTCTTGCTAGCTCAAGACATTGTGGCAAGGGTCAAACTGGAAAACATCCAAGTGGTACTTCTTCTGCCATCATGAGGGTTTGTCATGGATTAGCAATTCATCATCCTGAGCTTCTGAGTAACCATTCTGATACAGTATCTTTGTTATAGAAAGTTTTTCACCACGCTTATGCTGTGCATTGGAGGCTCTCTACCAAGTTGTCTTCTTCCATCTGCATACAAGAGTCTCCTTCTAGTATACCTCAAAACCTTGAGGTTGCTATACACTTCTTTATTTGATTACTCTGTTGAGGAGAACAATCTTTACATTTGTCTGATGTTAACTTCAACCCATGGATATTGCGGATGATATAATGGCTCATGCAGACGTATGTCTAGTTTATTGGAATGAACAATCATCATAGTATTCTCCCTCCATCTAGATCTCGCAATGATTTCATTCATAACTTTTCCATGCATTGTTCTACGTCACAACTTTCAATTCCTCTACTTTATTGATTTTAGTGAGTTCATGTCAGGCTGGTAGTCTTGTGATTCTTGATACACTAACTGGTTTTCTTGTCTTTTCTTTCTCTCTTGGAATATTCATGTTCTTCCTTATGTTTCTCTTTAGCTCTTGAGTTCATGGATTTTTCTATAGATTTCATGCCTTGAAGATTCCTCCTTCTTCCTTTAATCATAGGATCATGGATGTGGATGGACAATTAGGGATACTTTGAGGCTTCTTTTTGAAGAAGACTTCTTCTAAAGTAAAACTGAACACATACTGTTTTTCATGGCTTCTACCATGGATATATATTTCATCATCTTCAATGGATCATAGGATTAGCTCCCTCCTAATCCTTGCTTCATGTATGAGTCCATGTTTTTCTTTTGGGAGTATATAATCAGCTCCCTCCATCTAACATAATCCACGCTTCCGTCAGCATCCTTATTTCCTTCTGCAAGGTTTCATAAGTCTTTCTCCAATTTCCTCTTGATTGTTGACTTCTTTATGTCTTTACTTCTTCTAGGTTTCTGCAAGATTGATTCTGATCTCCACTTATCTCACAGTTGTTACTTATGTAATAACTTCCACATGAATTTTTTTACTTGTAGTCATAATGATAGCAATCCTTATCTTGTTGTTATTCCATATGTATAGTTCTTCTTTGAATATGTTATCTTCTAAGAGATGGATATGCAAGATATGTACAGAAGATATGGTATAGACAAGCACTATGAAGAGTATTATTACTTTGTCTTAGAAGAAGAAGTTTGTTTTTTCCTTCTTGGATTTCTTTGAGGGTTCCCTTTCTTCGACAACTAATGATTCGTGTGTTTCCTTCCTTTTCTTTAACTGGGGACAATGATTCTTGTAGTGACCATACTTTCGACAATTGAAGCA
The DNA here is from genome assembly GCA_000966675.3 of Picea glauca. Lineage (NCBI taxonomy): Eukaryota > Viridiplantae > Streptophyta > Pinopsida > Pinales > Pinaceae > Picea > Picea glauca. The sequence continues at coordinate 188,388 of JZKD02S2046265.1, read as the reverse complement.
TTGTATTCTTGACATATCTTTCTCTTGATTTGGTTTCTTTCTGGAGCCAAACTTATTTTTATTCTTGAAATGCTTGAACTTTGTTGTGAAGGCTTGATCATCGTATTTATTTTGAGGTTTCTTTTTTGCATTGATCCTTGATTCTTCTTGTGCACAGCAAGTCCAAAGTTCTTCAAATGTAGGATACTCCTTCCTTGTGTTCATGCTTGCAGAAAATGTATCCCATGTCTTGGGATGACCATTGAGCACTATATTTACCAATTCCTTCTCTAAGATGATCTCTTCAATAGATTTTAGTTGATCTCTTAACTAAGAAATCCTCACAAAGTAAAATGTTATGCTGTCATCATCATTCATCTTCATGTCATGAAGCTCATTCTTCAGACTCATTACTTGTCCAATGTTTCTGACTAAGAAGAGGTTTGTTAGGGCATCGTACATCTTCTTCGATGAGTCAAGATGGGATATGTAGGGTATCAAGTGTTCTTTTATATATTACACTATGATACGCATGGCATTGATGTCACTGTCTCTGAACTTCTCCATAACTGCAACGTTCTACAGTTCCTTCTCTTTTCCTTCTTCAAACTCTGGTTTCACGATCTTTCCTTTCATGATATCCAACAATTTATTATTTGTAAGGATGAGGTCAATCCTTGTCTTCCAAGCTCTGAAGTTAGAAGCCCCATCTAACTTTTTTTCTGACTTCATAGAGTAGGTCATGGTTGCCTTGACTCGGTCAACCCTAGATTTGATTAAAAACTCAAACTTGACATCTTGGCTTTCTAAGAGTACCAAGAGGTGCGCTAGGCTAGGGTGCACTATTCTATCTAGAAATTAGGTCAATACCTTCACTTAAGGTGCCTCAATGATAGGGTTATGGTTTCTAAAACTGCACCTGCTAGTAACCCTAGCGACAATGATTTAGTAACTGCTCCTGCTAGAAACCCTAACGGTCATTCTTCAACGAGCTTAGTATCCTTGTAGATATGCTCCCTTGCAGTGGTTAGAATGAATGAAGTAGGTGTGGGCCCATAACCTACTATAATGTGCTCATTTTACCATAGAAAAAATCACTATTGTCACCCAACCATAGGTTGAAGCCACCCCCAAGCACCTTAACCTTAACAAAGAATCATTCTGAAAGAAAACCCTAGGCCAGATAGAAAAACAAAGGGTAGCACACCCTTCTCCAAGGATAACACATCAAACAAGAGTTGATCAGATAGTCCAAACCATAACTAAGAGATAGTTCAAGCCAAAACCAAAATCTGCTAGCTGAAATGGCAACACTCCTCTAGTCTTGCGCACAAACTAGCCAACTGCAGTGCACACAAGTGTTGCTTCTATAGCTCTGAGAATGCCTGCCAAAATGAAGACTGGCCTCCTGTATTTATACTAAATCTGGCAGACTGCTTGGGCTGACTTCTTATTCTGGGTACTAATTCTTTAGTATATATTATTTCCTTTAGCCGACTTCTTCTCTTGGAGACTAATAACCTAATACAAGTCATTCCCTTGAGCTGACTTGTCTTCTAGGGTTATTAACCAATCAATTATAGTTTCTTCTTGCTTCCCAAAATATTTTATTCTCGTCAGGTTTACACATGGAGGTAAATACCTCCCGCATCTACCATAATATCAACAATTTGGTGTATCAACTTCTCAAGGGCGTAACTTTGGCATACGATCTTCATTTGGTGTGCATGATAGTTCATTGGAAATGTATCATTGAGGAGATTCATTTTGGGGGATCAATCAAATACTTTGGCTATCATTGAGGTGCTCTATCCCAAAAAAACTTCATTTAGGCCCTCAACATGGCCCCAAAAGTTTAGGAACTAAAACACTGCTAAAAATAGCAAGTTGCCAGAAAACTATTTTGAGCCAGTTGGAATAGGTGGTTGGTCACCGATATCCACCTGGATCGTACATCCACAAGAATATTATCCAATTGTTATATTAAAATTCTAAATGAGCTATGCCACCTTTATATGAGTGTATGTGACAAATTAAAGTGTTTTCAGATGGTTGTAGATAAATTTTTATAATAGCAGTAAGAAGTGTAGTGATTTTTCCAATGTTAGTGTTAGTAAAATTAGTAGAGATCTTGATAATTTTAAAAGAGAGTTATTATCAATTAGTTCACCAAGAGAATAGATTCTTAGATCAATTCCCTTTAGGGTATGGATTCTTTTCAAATGAAACTAGGTTTGAAGGATTGCCTACTTGAGACTAAGAGGTAGGATCTAAACCCTAAGGTGCAAACACATTTGGGCCTTAGGTATTAGATATTGAGGAGAATAACTTCTAGGGTGCAACCACATTTGGGCCCTAGAAGTTGTTCCTCCCTTCTTGTAGCTTCAATTAGTTGAAGGTCAAAAGTCTAGGGATAAAATCCTAAAGTGTTATCACTTTAGGTCTTTAGGGTTCTAACTCTAGCAAGGAAAATTAACCATTTTTTGGAAAAATATAACCTTGTTAGAGGAAGAAGAACTTATGTTCCTCTCTTAGAGTTTCACCAAATGAGATTCCTTGCAAAAAATAAAAATTTGACCATAAACATTAATAGCGAGAAAATAAATTGCATAAATACTCTTACTTCATCAAAGAAACCAAGATAATCTAACCCTAATTGCAGAAATATCCATCCAAAATTAGAAAATCCATCCACACGAAACCATTCCAAGCCAAGCACATGAGAGAGAAAGAGCTAGTAATGCTTAGGGGGTGAAAGTTTCAGATGTGTTTCTAACAAAGGTGAGAAGTGATGATCCTAAAATGAAATTGAGGTTTATCCTTTTTATATCAGGCTAACCTCACACATTTTTCCACACAATTTGCTAAAAACATAATACAAGTGGGGTTGACCCCTCATTTAACCTTTACATTATGTAATAAATGTTAAAATGCATCATAATTCCCACATGTGTGAGATGTCAAGGCTAGGAATGGTGACGTCAAGCCTCCAAAGGCTAAGGTAAGGCCTCCAAATTCCACGTGGAATCCTCTAAGGTGAAGTAGATGTTAAGTGAGGTCTCTCCTCACCCAAGTTCATGCCAAATCATCTCAAGTACCCATCCATCCATTAAACCCTATCCATTTCAAACCCTAGAAAGTGACATCATAACCATAACAGGGCAAGCATCTAAGATCCAAGGCCAACATCTAGGCTTTGGGGAGTTGCATATCAACTCTACACTATCTCTGATTGTTTTTTGTTGCAACGTCCTTGATCCTGGTGAAAAATAAGTGTTGGGATAATATTCCTAGACTTTGGGGATTCCAGTCCATACATATGTCATAATTATTGTAACTGCTCAAATCAAGACACATCCAGTTATCATCCAAGGTTTTCAAGATGTTAGAGCCAATATCTGAGGGTGGTGAGTCACTGGATGACCCATTTTTCTCCATCACATGTTCCCAGGTCTTGCAATAAAGGCACATCGTCCTAGGTGCAATAACAAGATGTCCCTCAAAGAACTATGTTAGGGCCATCCAAAACAAAAACAAAAAAAGTATAGAACATGGTCATCCCAAGTTCATATGAAACATTATTCCTTAAAACATGCAAAGTAAGCTGGAACTTAAGATATAAGCCATGTAATATAATTCACCTCAGTATCCTCTTCAAGCATCTCACTATCCTGGGACATTATGTGAGTTACTAATTTTAAGTATGGGAGGGCCTTCATCCAACCCTATTAGGTGTGTCACCTAGATAGGAAATAAAATAACCCAGCTAGAGGGATAGGTCCCGAGAGTTACAAGGGTAAGTAAAAAACCCTTCAAGATTAAGTGTGATAGTGATATGGTTTTAGGGATTACTTCATGACTAGTGGTGTCATTGAATCCATTTCTATGAGCTCCTTTGTGTAGGGTGCACTTTCTCTTGAGTTGCCCCATATTTATGTTCTATTTTTTCCAATCCCCCTTATTTCCTTTTTATAAGTCCTTATTTATTATATATTTGCAAGTCCCCTTTGTAAGTTTTCCATCCATTAGCATTGCATTTTTTGGATTGAGGTAAGCAATGAAAGATTAGAGCTAAAATTTGGATCGACTTTTGTTGATACTCTTTTCTATCATTGGTTTCTTTTTTTAGCATCGATTTATTATTCTTTTCATAGCAGTTGTGAAACAACCTATGGGATTTCATCCCCTCTTATCATGATAGAATGGACTATGACCCATTGCCGAATTTTAGTATAGTAGGAGAGGATCAAATTTTGAAATTTTTTAATATGGAGGGGAATGAAATGTTACCCTTCAGAGGCCCCCCTAGTAGTACCCATTTTCCTTGGGTGGTGAAAAAACTAGACTAGGGAACAAAGATGACCACCAAGGTGAAATAAGGAACCTAACACAATTCCCCAAATTAGTGATCCATTATCCAACTTCAACCAAATATCCTCATCCACATGCCCGATAAATTAATCACAACACTTTTCATGAAAGAATGTGTAACATACCTCATGGTGACGATGGCTTACCATCTCCTATACTATGGGTTTCTTGAATGTGATGAGATTTGGTTGAAATGTATCTATAAAAATGAATGAGGGGGGGGGTTGGGCTGCCATATGTGGACATGTTGATCATCAACATGATCGGGATCATGTTCTCCATTGTGGGCCACGATACATGATCTCCTCTAGTTACCCCTAGGCATGGGGGGGTAACAAAAGATCTCCTCATACCAGAGATCATATGAGTGAATAAGAAATAATAACTCATCAGGGAAAGATTCAATAGACACAAGTTCATCATCAACTTAGGTAAGTTTAGAAATCAACTCAGTGAAAGACAAATATTTTTTGGATTTGGAAGAAATGAACTTTAGGTCAAACTCTTGTAAGATAACAAACCAATTTGAGTATTTCCCCCCAATGGTTTGATGCCTCAAGGTGTGTTGCATTGGGTTGGAGTCAGAAATAAATGTTGTTTTCTAGAGGAGTATGTAATTTCATAAATGTTGGACAACAAAGGCATCTTCCAAGGCCAACTTTTCTATATGTGAATACCAAAGATCTAAACCAGCAAGGTCTTTTCTAAGATAATATATGGAATGTTATTTTTGCACACTATCATCCTGGACAAGAACCACACTGATGGTGGATTTAGAGGATGTGATATAGATAATTAATTCCTAATTGTAATCAAGAGATATAGATAATGGAGTTGACATCAATTCCTTATTCAAGGAATCAAATGAACATTTTCCTTGGTTGTCCCAAACAAAAGACACATCTTTATTCAATAAGAACATGAAACCTTTTGTTATCTCAACACAGTTAACAATGAATATACACAAGAATTATTCCTTCCCCTACAAACTTTGTAGTTGGATAATGGTTCAAGGAGGAGGCGATTGAACAATCACCTAAACCTCAAAGGATCAATAATGATCTTGTACTTGGACATAATGAAGCCTAGAAATCACCTAGATACCACACAAAAGATGCACTTATGTGGTTTCAAACATATATTATAGTAACAACATCAGGTAAATATAGCTTACAAGTGACTAGGATGATCCTCACATAGCTTGGAATGAGAAACCAAAACATTTAAGTATGCCTTGACAATACTTTTTATGTCATGAAATAAATATGACATGTCCTACTGGAATGTGGCCTCAAGAAAAAGTACCCCAATGACAAATGAAGGTATTCATGTTCCCATCTTCTGATTTAATATAGATGTGATTATAGCCATAGAAATCATCCATGAACGAGAATATTTCACTTTTGTCTTATTCATCGATAATATGATCAATGAATGGTGTAGGATAATTATCCTTGGGACAAGCCTTGTTCAAATCCCTATGATCAACACAAACTCTAATGTTTCCCTTCTTAGAAATTATAACTATATCGTATACCCATTTAGTCAAGAGAACTAGATATATAAATTGGGAATGAAGAAGTTTCTAAACCTCCACCTTGATGGTAGAAACTTTCTTTAGGTTGACTGGCTAGATATTTTTCCAAACAGGCTTGGTTCCATCATACATTTTGATCTCATGTTCAAAAATCTGGGGCTCAATACCAGGCATTTATTCATATGACCAATCAAATACATCACAAAAGTGTTTGAATATGGAAGTATAAAGTTTTGTTTTCTAAGGATAATAATTTGCACCTATTAGGATGTGTTGCATGACACCTAGATTCTACAAAATGTCAATGGGTATTGTTTTTGAAATGTTTTCCAAATTCCCATCTAAAAATATATCATTAATCAAAATGGGATATTGGTCCCATTGAACATTATCAAGAGCGATGATATTCTTAATTTCATCCTCCAACTATTCCAAATCGGGAAGAAATGATGCTCAATGGTGCATGTCATCCCATGGCCTATCAAGTGAAGCCATGACTTCGATGATGGCCTCATCAGAAGGTAAATCAATATATAGGAAATTAAGTGAAGCAAGAGGAGGAGTGACGACCCATGAAGGACCATAATACTGATCGAATTCCACATCCTATTGGAGATTCAAATCATGGTCAGCAGATGTTGACTATATTTCCTAGTAGGAAATATCAACTACCATGAGTGGCACGTTATCTTTGTAAGACTCAAATTCCTATGGATGAGGTACTTCCCAAGGATCAAAAGATTCAAGGGATCCATAGGTAAAATAAGAGATCATATTGATAGGAGAAACATTTGAAGAAGGAGGTGGTTGGGCAAGGGTAAATTTACCCATCAAGGAGGAGTATTTGAAAATCTCTCACCAACACTCATGTAAGAACTCTAGGAGTCACTAATAAAAGGTAAATTAGAACTCGCATTGGTCCTAAGGTTTAGGATGAAAAATGAAAGTCGGTTGATTGTGACTAGCTTTCCTTTATGAGGAAAGTGAGGAACTCTAAATACTGATGAGATTATAAATTTCATCTCATAGAACCAAGTGCAACCAAGTATAAAATTGTACTAGAGAGGGGCATTAATCACCTCCACTTCAACAAAAATGGTCTTACCACATAATTCAATGAGGAATGTGGTGATGATGCCATGAGGCATGAACATGTTTCCATTAAATTCCTTTAACATGGTGTTATATGGTTCAATATTTGGTGATCTGATGCCTTTCCAACATGAAACATACATAATTCAAGTAGAGTAACCTTCATCAACAATTGTTCGATATATTTTCTTCCCATGAACTATTACTTGTATTTTAAAAGCAATTTAGTGGGAGAGCCTATGAAAATAATGTTCTAGATCAAACATAATAAAATTGGACTTGAAAGGATCAACCCTTCCTATGATTGACAACAATTATTTTCGTTGCATTGGGTATCTCTAAAGGAATTCGAGGGTAGACATGGAAGATGGTGCCTAGGACAAGTCTTCCACAATGCTATATTTTTGGGAGGACAGTGTAATGGGATTATATGTCGCTTGATGAAGAACACCCTTGGGTGGGAGAAACATTGTCTCAAATGTTGGATTCTCTATTTGGAGAAAGCCACCAGTTTGGGTAGAAGGTATTCAATCCTACGTGTAAGGACCAACATCTGGATTCCCATAGTTTCCAACTCAATTTTATAATGACACTGACTAGTCACACATGAAAAATTGGCTATTCAAGGATGACCCCTCAAACTGAGGGGTACCTTCCATGACCTATTACAGAGGGGAAATATTTGTGGTAACCATTTATTGTGGCTAGGGAGGAAATGTATGGGTCAAAAAATCAAGCTACTAGGGAGCCTTCTTTTTGGAAATGTACCAATTAATTTCATCCATCTTTGGAAACTAATGAGTAGGATGGTATTCCCCACAAATATTGAAAGGAAAATAATAACTTTTCTTCTCTTTAGTGCCTCCACTAGGATTTTTTTTGGGTTTGAGAAGTTATGGTCTCATTATTATAATTATTATTTTTGTTTTTCTTCTTCCCTCCAATTGCATGGACTACATTGAATTCACCTCGGAGGTATGAGTGGTAACTTGAGAAGTTTGAGTGGTGGGTGCAGTGAAATGTGCATTTGACCCAACTTTCCAACTAATTGACCCACATATACATTGAAAACAAAACCTACCACACCATCAACATGGGGTCCTTGGTTTTGTTTGTGCATATTTATTGATTTCCTCGGAGAGTTTGGAATTATGTCATATAAGGTGCTAGACTAAGAGTATATCAAGTATAAATGTAGGGCATGTAAAATGGTCTTCTCCTTGGTAACTTCCCCTGTCATTGTGACCTCCTTGGAAATAAATGGTAATAGATATTTAGTAAACCAATCCATAAGGATTTGGTTAGGAATCTAAGATTTTATGAGCCTATGTCACCATCTCCATTCATGGATATGATAAGAGATATAGGTGGAAGTATCTTGACACAAATATGTCAAAAAATTATTTCCTATCTCATACCATTTGGGTAACTAGAAATTATTTTAAAACTCCATGGCCAAGGCATTAAAGCTATTAAAGGAAGCACCCTTAATTTTGATATATTGTTTATCATTGCCTTTGGTAATGGATATATGGAAAATACATAATCAAACACTATCATCCATCAAAAAATTGGGTGAAAACCACATATGGTAAGCCATTATGTGTGCGAATGGGTCTTCCCCTGATTTTTTATCAAATTTAGGCATGTTTGAGGGTAGTTTGAAAAGAATTGTTGGCCATAATGGGTTGTGAAGAATGAGGTCATTTGTTAACCGCAACAAGTCTAGAAATTATAACGTCACCAAGAAAGGAAACTTCATGTTGGAAACTGGATTTTGATTGTGAGGTGAATAATCATATGAACTAGATGGGCCCTCAGGCTCCCCCATGTTTGAGTTTTCAATGGGATATGGGTTTCCAGAAGGGTTGTTTCCCCCAGGGATGGAAGCACTCCCAAGAAAATTGATGCTCTCAAGACCATATATTCCCCCAAGAGGGTTTCCTCTAGGGAAAAAAGGACTCCCAAGAAAATTGCTTCCTTCAGGACCATATATTCCCTCAACATGATTACTTCCAAGTGCAGACATAGACCCCAAAGCATTATTACTCCCCTGACCATAAATACTCCCATGGAAATAATTCCCATGACCAAAGGTATATATAAAAGGGTAACCACCCCATGGACCATAATTTCTCCCATGGGGAATGCCCCCAAGAACATAGGTATACATAGAAGGATTATAACTTCCAGACATAGGTGAGCTACCCCATGGGATGTTGAATCCCCCAGAAATATTTTTTCCCCTAGATTGGTTAGGAGTAGACCCAAACCCGCTAGGCACATTCCAACCAAAAGAGAAAAAAACATTCAACATGGTCGAGCTTCCTATAGGGATGCCAGAAGTAGAAATAAATCCACTTCTGGTGTTGGAACCAAGGCTTCACCCCCTACTAGATTCAAATCATATCATGTGAATCATAATATATGTGATGGGTGTGCTAATGCTAGGTAGACTCATGGAAGGAATATCAGTAACTATCAATATTCCCCTAATTTAGACACTTGATGAAATAGGCATAGATGGTGTAGATCCTATGGCACTGATATATGGAAGGGAGGAAATCAGGGAGGTGCCTCCTAGGATAGTTATTGATGAGCTTGAAGGATCGACCATACTAGATGTAACACTTAGGCATGACATCATGTGAGGATCACCGAACAAATAAAAAGGCTCACTAAAGTGTCCCCTTACCTAAATGAGTACAAGGTCTCAAGAACTAATCAAAGGAGGGTTAAAATTGGGTGGATGAATTTTCTTGACCACTTCAAATTCTACTTTCTCACGGTCCTCAAGTATGTTTTCAACCCAAGTAAGGTATATGTCACATATTTACCTTCATTTAAGAGGTGTTCATTCCACAGCCTCTGGTGAAAGTCCTCATTGGCGATGGGACTAGAAAAGAGGTTGGTTTTCCATAGTGATTAGAGTGTGTTATGAAAAGAAAAACATTCAAATTATGGCCAACTTAGACATAGAACCAAATAACACACCCATAACAAATCTAGGTTATCAAAAAGCAATCCAATAGATCAAGGAGCCTTTTGAAAACCATCCCTCTAGGGGATGTCAAGTACCAAAAATATTGGCTAGTGAAGGTGTGAGGAACAATTATGGTAATCCACATGTAATATCCCTTATTAGTGAAAGTACCCTTTATTAAGGTGGGCACCCTCCCGAGGAACTGAAACATAGGTTCTATGCTTTCCCCAAGTATTCCAAGCACTTCCCACTTGTACTCACTTCTGTAGGTACCTAGGAAAGGCCGCTATAGTTACAACCTCACAATCACTGACCAGGCGAATATTTGAAGGTCGGACCACACATATGGGAAAGGAAACTAATCCCAAATATTTGAGAGTGCAACCTCACAAAGATATTTGGGCACTTTTGAAACCCACGTACACATAGTAATCCAAGAAATCTAGAAAACAGCAAGATAAGAAGAGAGGGGATATCACCCTAATTTTCCTAATGAGAACTCATACTTAACTCCTGTGTTAGAGGAGCTTCGTGACACACATGTTGTTTTAATGGATTTGTACTCTCGCTAGTGACTTATAGGTTTAGGTGGCCTTAGAGAGTTTACTCTCCAATACTACACCAAGGCCCTAAATTATGTCTAGTGTTGGTTTTTTATGAAGAAAAAGAGTCTAATATATTTTAAATTAAGTTTTTTTTTTCCTTATTGTTGTTAATTACTCAATGGAACAAATGCAACTTTAAGGATGTTGTGACTCTTTTCCAATCCAAAAGAAGAGAAAATATGTATGCAAGAGATGCAATTTTTATGTTCAATGAACTCTATCTAAGGAAGGGATTAGATGTTTTTTTTTCATATTTTACAACCAAAAAAACAACCTAACTCTCTCTCAATCAACCACTCAAGAAAATCCAAACAAATGAACAAGATATTCAAGAACCAATTACACTAATGCAATACTTAAAAAAAAAGTCAAAATCTTCACCCTAGCACACTTTTCTTTTTGTTTTTGTTTTTTTAAATGAAATGTTCATTTAATGTAACAAAGAAAATAAATATGCAAATCAAACCAGTTAATAAAAAGATAAGGGTTGGTAGGATATTGGCAGTGATGCACCAAATCACACTCCAATGTCTCTACAAGATCAAAAACCCAAAACTTGAAAAATTTATCTAGCAATGCAAAAAAGAAACTTTTAACACATGCAAACTGAATGTGAAGGGAATGCGGATACACTACCATATCTAAAAGGACTTACTAGAAACACTACCTAGGACACCACTCACCAGGTATCTATATTACCTAAACAATCAAGTCCAACAAAAACACTCAAACACCTCAAATTCACTTCAAAACACAAACAACAAAAAGAGGTTCAAAGAGAGATTATATCTAGGCTATTAGATATCTAACAAGCTCATGG
>JZKD02S2046265.1:154767-166419 GCA_000966675.3 Picea glauca | reverse complement strand
CCAATGCAACATCTAAACTCAACTCAACTAGTCAAACTGAAGTGTCAACTGAAAGAGAATATTCTCTAGGTGGAATATTCTCCCCTAAAATATATGAGACTGGATAATGACTAATAAACAAGGAAAAAACTTAGTAAAAATAAATCCTAGGTGTGTGTGAAGTAACTCCAACAAATATGGTATCTGCACATTCATTTTTGTAAATAAACAAAACTAATTCCATACTATCATTTTTGGGTGTATCTTTGAGGGACATCTCATTATATAGTTTGAAGTAGGTTTTTATTTCTATTTGTTTGATTGATTTTCCCTTTATTTCATTTAATTTGGTTTTCCCATAGCTTAGTCAACGACTACTGGAATCCATTGAAGGACAAGAAACTTAAGCCATCTACTCATGATTAATAACATGAACATCACATGAGTGCATGAAACACTGTGGTATAAGCATTTATAGCACTAAGTTATTCCTATGTCCCAGTGATGAATCCTTAGTGTTAATTTCTTGTAGTTTGATTTACTTCAATTTTCTCAGTTCATTCAGATTGTCGTTCCTTAGGATAATTAGCCTATGATCCTGTGTTTCTTGTGCCTGCACCTATAAGTCTATGAATCCTTGGTTGATAATTTAATGTGGGAATTAATAGTCCATGTATTTAGCCCCACATTTTTGGCACCATTGTCGAGGAGATGATAAAGGGATTAAAGCATATGTAGGTTTCTTTTAAATTACATAGCTTTGAGGAGGAGAAACAGTAAGACAAGAGAAAAATAACCTGTGCAACCACTATAGTGAGTTTCTCCAAATCCTTGATTGTTCCTTTCATGCAAGTGAAGTGTGCTTTTAAGGATTAAATAAGGGTGGAGAGAATACGATAAGATGAGAGGTAAGAACCTGCACATCCACTTTTGTGGAGTCGCTCCAGCTTCGGTTGTCCTCTTTCTTTTAGCAGTTAGATTTTATTTTATTAGCATTAGATATTTTTTATATATATATGAGAAGAGAAGCTAACTTGTGTGAACAAATAACTTGGTGACAACTTTGAGTATATAATTGGTTTTCTTACATTTTCTTTTAGTTTGATTTTTTTTTTTTTCTTTAGGATTTTTAAAAAAAATTGGGAACTGTAAGAACCCCCCTCTACACTAATCCATGTGTAAAACAAGACCCATCAGCCAACAACATAAACTCAAATATGATAGTCTAGAAGAACTTTCTCAAATCCTAAAAGTAGTTGGGATTTCTATCTCTTAAGAAGAGCAAATATTGACAGCAGTCAAGAACCTATCTTCCTCTCCAGAAGTGATAGAAAAACAAGATTTCCATGAACCACATCTATAAAAAGATATAGAAGTATCATTTTATTCCATTTTCCAATCTACTGAGGAGAACACAAAATCATGGTCCGCATTTGATGGAGAACAACCACTAGAACCTAAGATCGAGGAGTTTTTGGCATGCCTATCACCAGATCTTGTATGCATCCAAGAGACAAACCATCTGAAATAAGATAATCTATGTGGCATGATAGAGGAATACATGAAGAGTGGTCTAAATGAAGAAGTGAACCAAGAACACCAATACTACATTGAGATATGGTTCTGAGAAACTATCAGATCACACCGCTCCTTGATTTTTCATTACTTCTTGACATCATCATCAAATTAGTTGGTTCTTCGTACTCTGGTATACATTATAGATTATCTTTCAAACCCTAGTATGAATGTATTATACACCTTTTATGCACATGGTTGCATTGGAAATATTCATACATGTGAAATATGGTTTCTTGTTCTTAGATAGGATAGAGTAAAAGATGCATGTTAGTTAACTTGGTTCTAAATAAATGTAGCATATTTTCATGTTTCTTTTCAAATAAATGAAATGAGATGAAGATGATATTGGTGATCTAACATCAAAAACCAAAACAACTTAGGTTATTTCTTCTTCTTATTACATATAGATTTTTGACTATTAATAATAACAGTTTCTCATAAGCCTAATCTTTAAAATGTTATGGGGATTTACAAAATCTTTAAGGTCTGCATAGTGATACCCAAAAGTAACATGTACATCCTAGTTTCATATCATAACTTGTTATTCAAGCATTCTTATCAAATCGTAGAAGGAGAGTGAATGATTTAAACCTTCTACTTGTGAGGGAACACAATATTATATGAAGAAGATGAATTTAGGGACTAGAGGCACCTTTAGGTCATTCTCTTATGGCCTCATTCACTACACATTAAGTAAATTTAACCATGATATATCTTTGGACTAATCTAAATACATAGGTCTGTTTTTCATGCGAACACTCTTTTATGGAAAATTTGTAGAATATATTCCAACCTAATACCATCCCATCCCATCCCATAAAAAGGTTTCAAGAGCTTCTCCTCCATTCACCCATGCAAAATAAACCTATGAAATTTTATCTTAAGGGTGAAGTTTGGGACAAGAGCCTCTAATGGAAAATGGGTATAAGAGGATCATCCGTCGGGATACTGAACAAGTTTGTTGGAAAAGAGTATTGGTTTGTGTTATGACTAGGCAAACCCATTATGGTATTGAACAAGCTCGTGGGAAATGGGAAATTATGCTAGGGGATGATATTTTTTAGATGTCAAAGTTACCCCATCAAGGTACTGAACAGGATTGCTAGAAATGGGTTCTAACTTTGATATATTTGTCCATATGAACAATATACTTGTGTAAAACCTTAAGAATAAGAATCCATAGTTGAACAAAAGGATAATGAACCTCATCTAATTTCCATTTGAGAATTTCTGGAATATGGTCTTAAGACCTTGTCATTCATATCTAGGATTCCATTTTCCTAGGAGTGGGACCCATAAGTGTAGGAGTCTAATAAACTCAAATGCGAACTTTATCACTATTACTTGAATGACCATAAATTAAACAGGGATGATTGGTTTCACGTCGGTTTCTCATTTATTAAAGGCCACTTATCTCCTCATGCTTTCCTTTTTAAGGATGAGAGGAAAAATCCCCCATCATAAGTGACATGGTTTCTTGAGCATAAAACTGTTAATGAATGATGAAATTGTATGTAATAAGTAATTTAAGAATTTCAATTATACTTGTAACATTTTAAAATAAATTTCATTTCAAATTTACAAGCATGGATAAAGTTTAAGTTTTGGTTGTTTCTTTATCACGACATCAATGTTTATTTTTTTCTCTCATAATAACAATATTTTTTTAATTCTTTTATATTTTTTTGTTCTGGTACTGCTGGTATAGAAATCAATAGGTTCATGTATCAACAATACAAATATTTAAATATTTTTTGAAGGTACTTTTTGCAGAATATTTTCAGCAACTCTCAGCTTGGGCATACTTCATTTCCATCCTGCAATCAACATGCACCAGTTCCACATAGTCCTCTTTCAACTTGCAACAATTTTTGTGTACTAATAAGAGTTTTCATGAGGTCATGCAAACTAGCAGGCGTGGGGGAGAGAGAGACAAAAGGAAATATCAGCAGATCAACACTCATCAACGTCTCTCCTAGATATCTAGTAGCTCTCAGTCTTGCTCAACTTAATCTTCAGTTTAAGCTAGAATGTAATCCCATTCATATTCCACTTCATCAACCTGCAACACATATTAAAGTGAAGGTAAACTTGAGGTAAAATTGGTTTAAGACTCTTTGATTCATTAAAATGTT
Source organism: Picea glauca (assembly GCA_000966675.3). Classification (NCBI taxonomy): domain Eukaryota; kingdom Viridiplantae; phylum Streptophyta; class Pinopsida; order Pinales; family Pinaceae; genus Picea; species Picea glauca. The sequence goes on along the minus strand of JZKD02S2046265.1, from coordinate 162,727 downwards.
TAAGGGAACTTAATGATTAACCATTCCACACATTTCATCTTTTGTAAACCATATTCATTCATTATTCATCTACAATTCATAATAAAATGCATAATACTCTCATAAGGCCATAAGAATGAAAAGAAAAATATTGTGGTACATAAATACAACACAATAATATCTTCTCGTTATATATATCATAAAGAATTCACATAAAAAGGTTGAAGTCATTATTGCCTAAAAAAACCACAAATAAACATTGGTCTTAAAGAAAATCACAAACTATACAAACACCTAAGTCCATATTCATATCATCATATCTGTTGGAGAAATTTATATTTTCAGCACACTAGTTCAATGGGAGTTAACTGACTAGTTCTATTTTAGAATTTCTAATTTTAGACCATCACTATTATGAATGCATTCCTAAGATAGGATGTCATTCCCTATATGAGTGAATATCACTCACTCATTGGATAGATCATAATATACATTGATTCTCATTCTTCATATTTTATCTCTCTTCCTTTTCTTGATAAGCTTTGTTTGTGTATGCTTTAGCTAGGTCTCATGTGTAGGTTTCCATGAAACAATGACATGGTATCATAGTCGAGTTTCTTGGAGTAACATAGGCAAGACAGAGAAGAGAGAAAGGGGATTTTATTAAACCTATTTTTTGACACCGTCGCAGCCTATCCCTATCGAAAGGTGCAATGATTGGAATCATCACAACCTATCCCTATCGAAGAGTGATATTGTTGCACTCACTCACTCGGCGTGCGAAGATTCAACTTTTCACAATCATTGCACTGTATCCTTCTCTAGGGTGCGACGATTAAACATCTTCTCACTTTATCCTTCTCTAGGGTGCGATGATTCATCTTCCCTCCAAAAAATTGGTTTTCTGCAGTAAAATAGCCATATCTCGAAATTTGTGATCTAGGTCGGGTTGAAATTTTGACCAGAGACATAACATAGGGATGCTAATGCTCACCAAAAATATCCAAAACCCACATCATATTTTAGGAGATATAGCTATTGTATCATAGCTATAGCTGCCATAGAACCGTCTTTCATATCTCAAAATCCACGATCTGGGTTTTCAGGATCTTTTCAGAATCAATAGCAGAGATGGAGATGATACAACTTATTCAATCAAGTCTAGTAATAATACTCACATCGTACAACTATTTTGAATGGAATTTGAAGGCCGCATTCCAACTCAAAAGAAAAGGACCGTATAATTTGGCAATGGCGACATAAACAAAACCTACATCAATGCTTGAGAAAAATAGATGGGTGAACTGTAAGGATGAGGCCACAAGACTACTTCTTCAGTTAATCTCCATTGATCTATGGTTTCGTTTTTCCACATGCAAGACTCCAAATGAGATCTGGACCACCTTGGAAGGAGTCTTTGGAAAGAAGGATGAGATGCGAGGTCATATGCTTAAGGTAGAGTTGAATACCTTAGACCCTAAAACTATTGATAATATAGAGGATTTCTTTACTAAATTTAAGTCTTTGATATTGAGCTTGGGTGAATTTGGTATTGACAAGTCTACATAAGGGAAACAACGTATTCTAACAATATTGGCCAAGATAGGATCAGAATACGTTGCATATGTCTCCAATTTCCATTCTGGAAGATGTATTTTGGGAGAAAATTGGAAAATGCCTACGATGGCTTAGATCATTGAGCCTCTCACACAAGAACAGACAAAACTCATACATATGGGGCTAATGAAAGATCCCAAATCACATTCACTCACCATGCATAATGGAAAAGGGTCATCCAATCAAAAATCGAAGCAGAAACAAAAGGAGCTATTACATCCAGAGTCAAAGAAGAAGGGATATTCCAAACCCTTCAAGGATTCTTCAGGTTCCAAGGATTATTCAAATTCCAAAGGGAATAAGAAGAAGGGAAAGCAGTGCACATATTGCAATAAACCAAATCATGAAGAATCCACATACATGAAGAAGAAGATCGATATTATGACACAGGTACTTTAGAAGAATAACCTTGGAGACTTCATTCCTGGAGGAGCCAAGAAGAAGAAGAAGAAGAAGGAAGAAGACCATGCACCTAAGAAAGGTAATCATCATGCTCTGGTTGCAATTAATTCCTCATCTGATTCATGGATTATAGATTTTTGTGCATTACATCATATGGTAGCTAAAGAGGAAATTTTTACTTCTTTGAGTTCATGCTTTGGACCTCCTATTCTCATGGTGGATGATACTCCAATAGCAGTTGCAGGAGAGGGAAGAGTGGAACTCCCTAATGGAAGTTTTGATAATGTTTTACATGTTCCAAAGATTTCTATAAATATGCTCTCAGTTTATCAGATCACTCAAATAGGTAAAAGGGTTGAATTTACATCAGATTTAGTTATTGTACTTGACATGCATGACAGTTCCATTATTGCAGTTGGTGAGGTAGATCATAAATCACGGCTATATAAGTTCACTGAGTTTACTGACTGTGACTCTTTTTTTCTACTTACACATGCTAATGATAGTAGTATAGTATGGCATGAGATATTTGGTCATTTAAACTTTAGGTACATGCAGCAACTTTCCAAGCAAGGAATGGTCAAAGGATTTCCAGACATTCAATTTTCTAAAGGGGTTTACGAAGGATGCATTATTGGCAAGCATCTTGAAGAGAAGTTTGAAAAGGGGAAGGCAAGGAGAGCCTACTCTTCCTTGGATCTTGTTCACAGTGATCTCATGGGTCCATTTCCACATCTGTCCATCAACACATCAAGGTATGTTCTTACATTTATTGATGATTACTCATGCTATACTTGGGTTTATTTTCTCATACAAAAGTATGAATATTTTGAGAATCTCAAAGACTTCAAAGCTCTAGTAGAGACACAAACTAGGAATAAAATAAAGATCCTTCGTATAGATAATGGGGGGTAGTATATCAACAAACATGTTCATAATATTTGTCGTGAAGATGGTATCCAGTTGCAGCACGCAGTTCCATACACTCCACAGTAGAATGGAGTTGTTGAAAGGAAGAAGAAGTCTCTCAAGGAGATGACCAGTTACATGTTACATGCAAGATCACTTCCTTCCAAGCTTTGGGATGAGGCACTTAATTGTGTTGCTTATGTACAGAACAAATCACCTCACAAATATGTTGAGGATGGGACACCTTTTGAGGCTTGGACATGTGACAAACCAGATGTCACGTGCTTCCGCATCTTTGGATCTAGAGCATGGGCCCATATTCCTTATGAAAAGAGGAAATCGTTATATCCAAAGAGAACACCTTGCATATTTGTGGGATATCCATATGATGTTAAGGGGTATAGATTGATTGATCCCTCTACAGACCGGCTCATCATTGAGTGCAGTGTTCAGTTTGAGGAGATTCCTTTGCATGCACCTCCAGTGCAACATGAAGAGACTCTTGTGCTTCCATCAGTTAGAGACATCAAATATGATGATTCCACACACTCAGATGCTACATATTCAGACACATATCCAGAGTATTTTGTACATGCATATGAGTAGGTAATACAACCAAATGAGGATCCAGCATCAGAGCTTCAACAAATTCCCAAGTGGGCATAGTCCACACTTCAGGCAGCAGGAAACCTTGCAGGGGATCCATTTGATTCGAGGGGGACTCGATCTCAGTATGTGGATACTTCCCATGTACTTTCATCTTCTAAACCAATAATTCCTATTAATTTCTATATGGTTCAATCTTCTAATCCACATACGTATAGTGAGGTTTTTGGCAATCCACTATGGGAAGCAACCATGAAGAAGGAGCATGACTCTCTCTTAGAGAATCATACTACTGACATGGTATCATAACATGTCATTGTTTCATGGATCCATTTCCACATCCGTCCATCATCAAAGCAAGGTATGTTCTTACATTTATTGATGATTACTCACGCTATACTTGGGTTTATTTTCTCAGACAAAAGTCTAAAGTTTTTGAGCATATCAAAGAATTCAAAGCTCTAGTAGAGACACAAACCGGAAAGAAAATCAATATCCTCTGTACAGACAATGGTGGGGAGTATATCAACAAAGATGTTCAGAATATTTTTCATGAAGCTTGTATCCAATTGTATCACATAGTTCCATACACTCCATTGTAGAATGGAGTTGTTGAAAGGAAGAACAGGTCTCTCAAGGAGATGACCAGTTGCATGTTGCATGCAAGATCACTTCCTTCCAAGTTTTGGTATGAGGAACTTAACTATGTTGCTTACATACAGAACATAGTACCTCACAGATCTGTTGAAGATATGACACCTTTTGAGGCTTCGACATGTGACAAATCATATGTCACACACTTTTGCATCTTTGGATCCAGAGCATGGGCCCATATTGCTTCTGAAAAGAGGAAAGCCTTAGATCCACAGAGAACACCTTGCATATTTGTGGGATATCGATATGATTTGAAGGGGTACATATTGATTGATCCCTCTACAGACTGGCTCATCATTAAACACATTGTTCAGTTTGAGTAGAGTCCTTTGAATGCACCTCCAGTGCAACATGCAGAGACTCTTGTGCTTCCATCATTTCTAGAGATCAGAGATGATAATTCCACACACTCAGATGCTACATATTCAGACACAGATTCAGAGGATTTTGTACATGCAATCGAGCAGGTAATATAGCCAAATGAGGAGCCAACATCAAATCTTCAACAAATTCCCAAGTGGGCACAATCCACACTTCAGGAATAAGGAAACCTTGCAGGGGATCCATTGGATTCGAGGAGGAATCGATCTCAACATGTGGATCCTTCACATGTACTTTCATCTTCTAAACCAGGGATTCCCATGTATTTCTATATGGTTCAATATTCTGATCCACATACCTACAATGAGGTTGTTGGAAATCCACTATGGGAAGCAACCATGCAGGAGGAGCATGACTCTCTCCTAGAAAATCATAATTGGGATCTAGTTCCACTTTCACTAGGGATGAAACTTGTCAGATGCAAATGGTTCTATAAGACCAAGAGAGAAACAAATGGTCAAGTGAGTAGGTACAAGTCTAGATTAGTTGCAAAAGGATTTCAGCAAATTCATGGGATAGATTATGATGAGACATTTTCTCCTGTAGCAAAGATGGACTCCATTTGCTTGAATCTAGCCATTGCAGCAGCCAAAGGATGGGAAGTTGACTAGATGGTTGTGAAGACTATTTTTCTTCCTGGTGACCTTTCAGAGGAGATCTACATGGAGCAGCTGCAGGGGTTCATTCAAAAATCATATTTATTATGCAGACTGAAGAAGTCTCTCTATGGCCTCAAGAAGGAACCTAAAGCATGGTATGAAAAGATGGATTCTTACTTTCTTTCACATGATTTTGTTAGATGTAAATATGATTCCAATGTGTACATGTTGAAGACTGTATGATTTTAGTACTCTATGTTGATGATATTTTGTTCACTAGTAGCTCTACTTCGACCATTTCTTTGGTCAAATATATTTTGCATGACAGGTTCTCTATGATGGACATGGGTCCACTACACTTCTTTCTTGGTCTTGAGATCAGTCATGATGCTTCCGACATCAAAATTTCTCATCCTAAGTATCTCAAGGATCTTCTAGATATATTCCACATGACAAACTGTAAGTCTGCACCTACACCATTCTTATATGGGATCAGACTTGAGGATGGTGGGAATACACCATTAGTGGACAACACTTTGTATCGAAAGTTGGTGGGGAGTCTTCTGTATCTCACCCAAACTCGTCTAGATATCTCATATGTGGTAGGAGTAGTTTTCAGATACATGCAGGAACCCCATGATCTTCACTCAAAGGCTTTCAAGCGCATCCTCAGATATGTGCAAGGCACCATGAGTTATGGGATTCACTATGCAGTTGGTTGTGCATTAGATATCATAGGCTTCACGGATTCAGATTGGGTCGGTGATAGCATAGATTGTAAGTCCACGTTCAGGTACACTCTCATTTTGGGGTCAGACCCAATTTGTTGGTCAAGTAAGAAGCAATCATCCATTGATTTATCTTCCGCAGAGGCCGAGTACAAAGGACTAGTCAACTGTGTCATTCAAACACTTTGGATTCAACGCTTCCTTACTGAGATTGGTATCCAGTTTCACTTTTCGACTCTCATATGGTGTGACAATCAGAGTACACTGAGATTTTGCAGAGATCCAGTAGAACGACAACAAACCAAACACATTGAGGTCCACATGCATTTCATCATAAATTTAATACATGATAGGATCATTGATTTGCAGTTATGTCCTTCCTCTTAACAGACTGCCAACATATTTACCAAAACCTTCATTGAGAATAAGTTTCAAAATTTGTGAGATTGTCTTGTAGTGAAGAACATAGTTTCCTAGCAGCTTCATTTTCTTATTTTGATGCATTGTCTTTTGAGGGGGGGTTTTGTTCCCATGTGGTTTTCCCTCTTTCCTTATTTTTATTCAGTGTTCATTAGTTGCATTGTACATGAGTACATAATATGGCCTAGTAGCCGAGACTCATTTTTTACTCCATAGTGATGTTCAGGGGGGGTGTTGGAGAAATTTCTATTTTCAGCACACTAGTTCAGTGGGAGTTAACTGACTAGTTCTATTTTAGACTTTCTAATTTTAGACCATCACTACTATGCATGCATTACTAAGATAGGATGTCATTTCCTATATGAATGAATATCACTCACTCATTGGATAGATCATAATATACATTAATTCTCATTCTTCATATTGTATCTCTCTTCCTTTTCTTGTTAATCTTTGTTTGTGTATGCTTTAGCTAGGTCTCTTGTGTAGGTTTTCATGAAACACTGACAATATCATCCACCATCCTATCTCTCACTTGTCCTCAATTTTCATTGTTCTATTGTAAAAGAAATTAAGTTAAAAATATATGATAATATCAAATGAAAATGGGCGTTGCTCCATAAGAACCAACACCTGCACAAAGAAACACAGTCACATAAATCAATGATTAAATAGAGTATATAAGTATTTTGTTTACATGAGGACATGAAAACCAACAGACGCAAGGGAATCTTGAGATCCAAATATTCCATATTTTCTACCATCTAAAACCTTGATTCATAAGCCATATTCTCGCACTCTTGATACATTTTATAGCCATTTTTCATCATTTACCGCTAAATACATCCATTCTACCTTATGGTTAATTATTGTTGTTTTCTTGTCTTTTTAGTGATAAAAGATGTTTTTAACATGGTTTTATCGATGCTGGTTTAATCGTATGTTTCTATGTCCAAGCAACATGTTCATGCATGAGGCTTAAATAAGATTCCTTCACTATGGCACCAACACACTTAACATTTCTGCAGATCAAATTCCTTGTTCAAGTATTTGCACTAGTCCTTTTCAAGCTCCATTTTCTGTATACAAGCTCAAGAATAGGCCACAATTGTAGGTATGAAATGGTAAACAAAACTGAGGTAAAAACAAGTTTTTGGTATCTTCTTAATTTATTAAAGATCGGGGAAATCATGAAGTATAATTACTATTAAAGATTACCCTCATTTCTTATGATTAGTGTTTTCTGTACCGATAATTAAATCCTACACCCATCCATAATCATTTCATTAATTACTCACGCCAGTTTATATAATATTTCACCTTGTGTATATTCCCGAGGCCAAGTTTATAAAACACCATTTGTTAAGACTTAAAAATAATTATTAATTTTATTATTAAAATGAATATCCATTCATCCACCTCATTTGTATTACCAAAATATCTTTAAATTTAAATCCATAAAATAAATTAATCCACCACTTTTTAATCTTAAAGAGAAAATATAATGCGTTAATTAATTTCCCAAGTCTTTAATAAATTATATATAATTATTTGAATGGGTTTAACTAATGATGTTTTGTGCAAAGTATCTCCATGGATCCAATATTAAATCTACCAAGTAGATTTTTGAAGGAGATGAATTTAATATTATTCATTTTGCTCCAA
>JZKD02S2046265.1:90979-106991 GCA_000966675.3 Picea glauca | reverse complement strand
AAATCTAATAAGTGTTCCTGCTGTACAAGGACGAGAGCTTATCTGCTCCAGGTCCCAATTGATACATAAGTACGCCTAAATATAGATTCTTTTATTCAATCGGCGACGCTTCTCAGAATAGTCACGACCGTGACCCTGACGTCTCCCTTCGAAGTCTTTTCCATCTTCCCGTGCAGGCGCGCACGACGAGGTGCGGATGCTCTTGCATCAACCTTCAACTAGTTGAAGCTACAAGAAGGGAGGAACAACTTCTAGGGCCCAATTGTGGTTGCACCCTAGAAGTTATTCTCCTCAATATCTAATACCTAAGGCCCACATGTGTTTGCACCTTAGGGTTTAGATCCTACCTCTTGGTCTCAAGTAGGCCATCCTTCAAACCTAGTTGCATTTGAAAAGATTCCATACCCTAAAGGGAATTGATATAAGAAGTTATTCTCTTGGTGAACTAATTGATAATAACTCTCTTTTAAAATTATCAAGATCTCTACTAATTTTACTAACACTAACATTGGAAAAATCACTACACTTCTTACTGCTATTATAAAAAGTTATCTACAACATCTGAAAACACTTTAATTTGTCGCATACACTCATATAAAGGTGGCATAACTCATTTAGAATTTTCATATAACAATTGGATAATATTCTAGTGGATGTACGATCCAGGTGGATATTGGTGGCCAACCACCTATTCCAACTGGCTCAAAATAGTTTTCTGGCAACTTGCTATTTTTAACAGTTTTTCGGTTCCTAAACTTATGGGGCCATTTTGAGGGACTAAATGAAGTTTTTTTGGGATAGAGCACCTCAATGATAGCCAAAGTATTTGATTGATCCCCCAAAATGAATCTCCTTAATGATACATTTCCAATGAACTATCGTGCACCCCAAACAAAGATCGTATGCCAAAGTTACACCCTCGAGAAGTTGATACACCAAATTGTTGATATTATGGTAGATGCGGGAGGTATTTACCTCCATGTGTAAACCTGACGAGAATAGAATATTTTGAGAAGCAAGAAGAAACCCTAATTGATTGGTTAATAACCCTAGAAGACAAGTCGGCTCAAGGGAATGACTTGTATTAGGTTATTAGTCTCCAAGAGAAGAAGTCAGCTAAAGGAAATAAGATATACTAAAGAATTAGTACCCAGAATAAGAAGTCGGCCCAGGCAGTCTGCCAGATTTAGTATAAATACAGGAGGCCACTCTTCATTTTGGCAGGCATTCTCAGAACTGCAGAAGCAACACTTGTGCGCACTGCAGTTGGCCAGTTTGTGCGCAAGACTGGAAGAGAGATGCCATTGCAGCTGCTACAGCTAGAAGATTTTGGTTTTGGCTTGGAATATCTCTTGGTTATGGTTTGGACTATCTAATCAACTCTTCTTTGATGCGTTATCCTTGGAGAAGGGTGTGCTACCCTTTGTTTGTCTATCTAGCCTAGGGTTTTCTTTCAGAATGATTCTCTGTCAAGGTTAAGGTGCTTGGGGGTGGCTTCAGCCTATGGTTGGGTGACAATAGTGATTTTTTCTATGGTAAAATGAGCACATTCTAACAGGTTATGGGCCCACACCTCCTTCATTCATTCTAACCACTGGAAGGGAGAATATCCATAAGGATACTAAGCTCGTTGAAGAATGACCACTAGGGTTTCTAGCAGGAGCAGTTACTAAATCATTGTCGTTAGGGTAACTAGCAGGTGCAGTTGCAGAAACCCTAACCCTATCATTGAGGCACTTTAAGTGAAAGGATTGACCTAATTTATAGATAGACTAGTGCACCCTAGCCTAGCGCAGCTCCTGGTACTCTCAGCAAGCCAAGACATCGAGCTTGAGTTTTTAATAAAATCTAGGGTTGACCGAGTCAAGGAAACCATGACCTACTCTATGAATTTAGAAAAAAAGTTAGATGGGGATTCTAACTTTAGAGTGTGGAAGACAAGGATTGACCTCATCCTTGCAAATAATAAAGTGTTGGATATCGTGAAAGGAAAGATCATGAAACCAGAGTTTGAAGAAGGAAAAGAGAAGGAACCGTAGAACATTGCAGTTATGGAGAAGTTCAGAGACAGTGACATCAATGGCATGAGTATCATAGTGGAATATATAAAAGAACACTTGATACCCTACATCTCCCATATTGACTCATCGAAGAAGATGTACGATGCCCTAACAAACCTCTTCTCAGTCAGAAACATTGGACAAGTAATGAGTCTGAAGAATGAGCTCCGTGACATGAATATGAATGATGATGATAACATAACATCATACTTTGTGAGGATCTCTCAGTCAAGATATCAACTACAAGCTATTGAAGAGATCATCTTAGAGAAGGAACTGGTAAATATAGTGCTCAATGGTCTTCCCAAGACATGGGATGCATTTTCCAAAAGCATGAACACAAGGAAGGAGTATCCTACATTTGAAGAACTTTGGACTTGCTGTGCACAAGAAGAATCAAGGATCAGTGCAAAAGAGAAACCTCAAAATAAATACAATGATCAAGCCTTCACAACAAAGTTCAAGCATTTCAGGAATAAAAAGAAGTTTGGCTCCAGAAAGAAATCAAATCAAGAGAAAGATATGTCAAGAATACAATGCTTCAATTGTCGAAAGTATGGTCACTACAAGAATCATTGTCTCGAGTTAAAGAAAAGGAAGGAAACACACGAAGCATTAGTTGTCGAAGAAAGGGAACCCTCAAATAAATCCAAGAAGGACAAAACAAACTTCTTCTTCTAAGACAAAGTAACAATACTCTTCATAGTTCTTGTATATACCATATCTTCTGTACATATCTTTCATATCCATTTCTTAGAAGATAACATGTTCAAAGAAAAAATATACATATGGAAGAATAACAAGATAAGGATTGCTATCATTATGACTACAAGTCAGACAATACATATGAAAGGATGAAGTACATCAAACAATTCATGTGGAAGTTATTACATAAGTAACAATTGTGAGATAAGTCGAGATCAGAATCAATATTGAAGAAACCTAGAAGAAGTAAAGACAGAAAGAAGCCAACAATCAAGAGGAAATTGGAGAAAGACTTATGACACCTTGCATAAGGAAATAAGGATGCTGACAGAAGCGTGGATTATGTTAGATTGAGGGAGCTGATTATATACTCCCAAAAGAAAAGCATGCACTCATACATGAAGCAAGGATTAGGAGGGAGCTAATCCTATGATCCATTGAAGATGATGAAGTATATATCCATGGTAGAAGCCATGAAAAGAAGTACGTGTTCAGTTTTACTTTAGAAGAAGTCTTCTTCAAAAAGAAACCTCAAAGTATCCTTAATTGTCCATCCGCATCCATGATCTTATGATTAAAGGAAGAAGGAGGAATCTTCAAGGCATGAAATCTATAGAAAAATCCATGAACTCAAGAGCTAAAGAGAAACATAAGGAAGAACATGAATATTCCAAGAGAGAAAGAAAAGACAAAAAAACCAGTCAGTGTATCAAGAATCACAAGACTACCAGCCTGACATGAACTCACTAAAATCAATCAAGCAGAGGAACTGAAAGTTGTGATGTAGAACAGTGTATGGAAAAGTTATGAATGAAAGCATTGCAAGATCTAGATGGAGGGAGAATACTATGATGATTGTTCATTCCAGTAAACTAGACATACCTCTGCATGAGCCATTATATCATCCACAATATCCATGGGTTGGAGTTAACATCAGAAAAATGTAAAGATTGTTCTCCTCAACAGAGTAATCAAACAAAGAAGTGTATAGCAACCTCAAGGTTTTGAGGTATACCAGAAGGAGACTCTTGTATGCAGATGGAAGAAGACAACTTGGTAGAGAGCCTCCAATGCACAGCATAAGCGTGGTGAAAAACTTTTTATAAAAAATATATTGTATTAGAATGGTTACTCAGAAGCTCAGGATGATGAATTGCTAATCCATGACAAACCCTCATGATGGCCGAAGAGGTACCACTTGGATGTTTTCCAGTTTGACCCTTGCCACGATGTCTTGAGCTAGCAGGAAACCAAAGATGAATCCAACAATGATTGATCATAGATATATGAAGCCTTCAGAGATCACCAGTGTTCCAGAAAGACCGAAGTACATTGAGATCAAGCATTACACTCTCTGTGATGAAGTCGAGAAAAGAGAAAGTGGTTCTCAAATATATATCTCCACAAATGAGCAGATAAGAAGACATTTTGGTAAAGCCTCTATCCAAGATAAAAGAGTTTGTGTACTCAAGATGGAGCTCATGGAGATGAATTCCTTATTGAAATAGGAAGAGATGACTCCCGGGTTGGGAGGGAGCACTGATGTGTTATTGATTTATGGATAGTCATTTTTTAGTTCGAAAAATGGTCTAGGATGAGAAGTTCCTTTCCAGTTTAGAAAATGGTTTAGATTGAATGGTCATTTTCAAAATGAAAATGGTTCGATGGATTTTTGATGTACCATAGACAACAATTTCCTATTGTGGTTAACATGGGGAATGGTCTAGGACAATCTCTCTTCTTGAGGGTTACTCAAGAAGACTGGTCTGCCTCGCCAGACAGTCATTCTTTCGAAGCTCACAGTTGTGAGTTGTTTCGAAGAATGGTCCATTTTGGAGGTTGGTGCAGGATAGTCATTTCCTTTGGAAATGGTCCGGACAGTAATTCCCTAGGGCAGATTCATTCTCTCTAGTTTTCACTTTGTTTAGTGCCGGAGGAATGGCCAAGATAGGTGAATGGTCTAGGTTCAGCAATCAGGGACATGAATTCCCTAGGGCAGATTCATTCTCTCCAGGTTGCACTTTGTTTAGTGCCAGAGGAATGGACCAAGGTGGGAAATGGTCCAGGCTCAGAAATCAAGACAATTATTCTTCCTTGCTTGAGAAGAATAGTCCATATATCTCATCATTGATGTTTTACCTTCTGAGGGAAGATTCTCTTCCAAGATCTCATAGATGTGAGTGGAAGAATGGCCCAGATGATTCAACTTATATCATAACAATGTTTTATGTGTAGGTTGATATCGGATGATTGTTATGGATACTGTATGTCTCTAGACAATAGATGTATGCTACTGTGGTGGATGTGTTCCACTGATTGTGACTATACGTCACAGATCAAGTATCTGTGTGCTACCTGGTGTGGTAGTGTACCATTGGATTGTAGTTGTGTACTACTATGGATAGACACAGTTGTTTTCTATTGAATGATATTTTTATGATTGCCTTGAAGACTATCAACATTGTTGGAAATGATTATCAACTAGATGGATGATCAAAGGACAGAGATTTCCCAGACGGAAAATGGTTCAGAACGTTTATTCTTCTAGGACATATGTCTATATTAGAAGAATGGCTCTTGTGTCACTCTGTGGTGTGAGTGACTTATCCAACATCATGTCTGATTACTCAGATGGAGTATGGTTTCAAGAGATGATGTAGCTGATGACACTGATAGTGATGATGGTTCTAGTGATCTAGTCATGCGATGGTCTATACGACTATGTTGATGCTACCAGGTAAATGGTATGTTTGTGCTCAAGACCATTACCTTCAAATACCTCCCTAGCTAGAAGGGAGTGTTGATATTATGGTAGTTGTGGGAGGTATTTACCTCCACGTGTAGACCTGACAAGAATAGAATATTCTGGGAAGTAAGAAGAAACCCTAATTGATTGGTTAATAACCCTAGAAGACAAGTCGGCTCAAGAGAATGACTTATATTTGGTTATTAGTCTCCAAGAGAAGAAGTCAGCTAAAGGAAATAATATATACTAAAGAATTAGTACCCAGAATAAGAAGTCGACATAGGCAGTCTGCCAGATTTAGTATAAATACAGGAGGTCAGTCTTCATTCTGGAAGGCATTCTCAGAACTGCAGAAGCAACACGTGTGTGCACTGTAGTTGGACAATTTGTGCGCAATTCTGGAGGAGAGATTCCATTGCAGCTGTTATAGCTAGCAAATTTCGGTTTTGGCTTGGACTATCTCTTGGTTATGGTTTGGACTATCTGATCAACTCTTGTTTGATGCACTATCCTTGGAGAAGGGTGTGCTACCCTTTGTTTGGCTATCTAGACTAGGGTTTTCTTCTGGAATGATTCTCTTTCAAGGTTAAGGTGAACGGGGGTGGCTTCGGCCTATGGTTGGGTGACAATAGTGATTTTGTCTATGGTAAAACGAGCACATTCTAACAAAAACTACCCAAAACGAGGTCCACAAAGCTGTTGGATTTTCATCTTTTGGGGTTAGGGTTTTGAATTTTATTTATGTTAAAAGGCCTTGGAGCCTCATTGCAACAATCATTTTCTTGTGAATGCAAGTAGCCATCACATCTCTTCTCAGAGATAAGACGCCACCAATCTAGCGAGCCTTGCACTATATATTTCTATAGTTTTGTACATTTCGCTCATTAATAGAAATTGTGTATTATTGTATATCTGTGCCTCTTGTTATATTTCCAATATATATCTATTATATTATTGTCACTCTTTCAATATCTTTGTATATTTCTACGTTATATCTTCGCTCTCATTTCATGTCGAAAATAATCTGGATCAGTGGTATCAGAGCAGGATTCTCTTGATCATTTTTTAGTGCATGTCCCCGACGAGGTCCAAGTATAGAAAGTTGGGTCTCGAGCTTGTCTCTCTTGAGGAAAATTGTGCCCAAGAAACCCTCCATGGTATAATGAAAGAAAAACGACGGAGAAAAATATTCTATTAATTTGTTGCTTGAGCAAGCTCTCACGCGATAGAGGGAGGAAATGATGGAGAGTTTTTCCCACATCATTCAATGCCTGTCGATAACAACAGGAACATCTTCATCAGGAAACCATTTTGGAAGCACCTCTCCTTTCAAGGTACATGTTAATTTTGATATTCCCGTATTTGAAGGTCAGATAGATGCAAATGCCCTAGAAAACTAGTTAAATCTTCTAGAAGGTTATTTCTCTGTTCACAATTTTTCCAACAGGGAAAATATCACACTTGCACTCCTTAAGGGTCTCCCCCATGTCAAAAATTGGTGGGAAACTTACTGGGAGAAAAGTTCCACATAGGATTCTGGAATATATGGGGCCCAGCCCACTTGGGATTTTTTTGTGGATACGGTCAAGGAACAATATTACCCTGTTGGAAACTATGAAGACCAATACATGATATGGACCATGCTACATTAAGAGAGAGGCCAAGAAGTGCTATATTTCACCAATACCTTCCATGACTTGCACACCAAGCTGGGTATCAAAGACTTTGAGTGACATTTGGTTCTGAAATACTGTGGGGATCTACATAGACACATCCAAACTAAAATGGATTTTCTTGACATCTCATCACTCAGTGTTGCTTATCAATATGTTTTTAAAGTTGAGAATAAATTTAAGCACCAGAACAAGTGGGAGTTTGGGTCTGCAAATCTGCAACAACCAAAGTATGGTAAAGACAGACCTAACAACCATCCTTCAGAAAACCAGTCCAAGCCATAGGAAAAGAAGGGTAACAGAAAGATGAAGAAGGACACTGGAAAATGGTGTGATTTCCACAAAATCCCATGAAATAACACTGATAAATATCGCTCAAAATAGTCATTGGTGGTTGAGATCAAAGATAAAGAGATGAACCTAGATTCAAAATCTGATTCAGAAAAAAATGGGAGAAGACAAATCATCGACAAAAACCCCACTGCTATTTTCACGACCACAACAATTCAACCAGAAGAACCAATGGATCATGAGGAGGGGGAGTTCCTTTTTCATTCACATATGTGGGTGAAGGGGACCCCACTTCATTTTATTGTTGATAGCGAAAGCCGGAAGAACCTCATCTCAACAGAGGTCATCAAAAAATTGGGATTGTCGACAACAACACACCTGCAACCATACAACATCGAGTGGATTTTCCAGGGACACAATCTTCGTGTCAACCAACAGTTTCAATTTTCATACGACATCCAACCCTTCAAGGATGATTTATTATGTGATGTTTCCCCATTGGATGTATATGATGTTCTTTTGGGCCAGCCATATATGTGGAAGCACCATGCTATTTATGAGTCTCAACCTCATAGTGTCATTGTTACTCTGGGGGGTCATATCTATAGGATACCATATGTAGTTCCAACTACTGTCCCACCTAAACAATTTTGCAAGGTATTATTTCGTACTACATAATTCAACTTCTTCATAATTTTTTCAAAAGGTGAACAAAATAACACCGCAACCACTACAGCCTCAGTCCAAGCACATGTTGTTCAACAGAAGAAGGTTGAAAAGATTGAATCCAAGCGCAAGGATTCCTTCTACACACAGTCATATCATGTAGCTAGACTGGTTAAAAATTTCCAACCCTTCCATCCACACGTTCACGACAGCCTTCAACAGGCTAAGCAATGCAACTTCTCTAGCAAGGCAAGCAGATCATCAAGGTTCAGATTCAACAAGCGATTTACCCTCTCCCTCGGGAACTCAATTCAATGGATACCATTTATTCCTAAGGAGGGAGGACTGATATAGGTGTATATCGGTTTCCACCCACCTATTCCAACTAGCTCAAAACAATTTTCTAGCAACTTACTATTTTTAGCATTTTTTCAGTTCCTAAACTTCTGGGGCGATTTTGAGGGCCTAAATGAATTCTTTTTGGGATCGAACACCTCAATGAAAAGTTGAAGACTCTTATTGATCTCACAAAATGAATCTCCTTAATTATACCTTTCCAACGAGCTATCGTGCACCCCAAACAGAGATCGTATGCCAACGTTACGTCCACGGGAAGTTGATACACCAAACTACCCAAAATGAGGTCCACAAAACTGTTGGCTTTTCATATTCTGAGGTTAGGGTTTTGGATTTTATTTATGTTAAAAGGGCCTTGGAGCCTCAGTGTAACAATAATATTCCTGCGAATGTGAATAGCTTTCACATCTTTTCTCAGAGATAAGTTGTCGCCATTCTAGCGAGTCTTTCACTTTGTATTTCTACAGTTTTGTACATTTCGCTCATTAATAGAAATTGTGTATTACTGTATATATGTGCCTCTTGTTATATTATTGTCTCTCTTTCAATATCTCTTTATATCTCTGTTTTGTATCCCCGCTCTCATTTCGTGCCAAAAATAATCTGAAAATGTATGCTAAGTTTTCATGCTTAATCATTGCATTTTTTAGCATTAATTGTTGATATTGTTGCAAATCATTTACTATTGTCATATAATTGTTTACTGCTGAAAATTTGTAACATCCATTGCAACTTGTATTGTCTAGTTTCCTAAGAGGTTATATTTGCATACTTTGACTTGGAAATTGCTATATATATGATGCAACATGTTCTTGTTCTGGGTAGGTACTCAAATCATCATCCAACCTCTTATTTTCCATGACCTAGAACAATCATCTAATGACCAAGAGAAGGGGAGATAGGCTTGGCTACTATAATTTCTATTTGATCCCTTGAGGTCACCAAGGAAGCATCCCTTATGGTGGACCTATTCCATCACTAAAATGAGGGAAGTTCTTACTAAGGTGGCAGTGGTATGTTCTTCCACAGTTACGAAATATTTGGGATTATTATGTTGGGTTTTGCATAAGTAAAAATCATGCGATAAAATTTCGGCACCTTTGCTGAGGAGGATTGAGTTATTCTCCTCAATGACATATCTTTGTTAAAATTTATCTCAAATCCATTATATTATAGGTTTACCAGGTGACTCCACTGAGGGTAGTTCCCTCACCTTCCTTTGATGATCCAAGGGGGATCATCTGGAAACTCCACTAATATATTTTGAGGTGTCATCCTACTCTCAATATTGTGATATTACATATTCTCAAGTGATGGAATCATGAAACCTTGGGATCAAATGTATCCTTCTATTGATTTTGAAATTTCTTTGGGATACCCAAATGACATAATATGGTTGGAGAACTCTCTAGAATTCAGAGGCTTTCCCATTAATCACGTTATATAGTTCTTGAAGTACATACATGAGATAATATTAGGATATGAGGGTATACTAGTAACATTGTTTATACTTTCCTCGCCATTTGGAATACAAGACTGGATCAAGAGTTGTTGCAAACCAAAAAATATATCCTCTTTCAGAAATCTCATTAGTAGGTTTCTTGAGTTTTTGAAGCCACAATACTAGACATATGAAGACATTCTTCGAGAGATCACCATAGGCATTAAAAAGGAAGGTTTTTCTCATGCCTTATTATAATATACCTTAAGGAATCACATCATTCCCAAGAGGAAGAATATATTGAAAACAAAGAATTTATTAACAAAGAACCTCCATATCTTGAGCATGCATTGGATGGGAGACTTGAAGGTCACACATATCCAAGGAAAGAATCTAAGGAATAAGTTCATGAAGAGGGTTATCGACCCTTTGAAGAGGAGCAAGAATCACCTCATGATTCTATTGAAGAAAATTGTTTGATTGAACAACAGGAACATAAATAAGTAGAGCATGAGTTGCCTTGTGAAAATGGTGAAGAAGAACATTTTGATGAAACACACCATGATGAAGATTTAATTCACGAAAAGGCTCCAAATAAAGATGAAGCGTCAATATTTTCTCCTCTATTTGATGAAGTCATCCAAGCTTCCATTCCTCCTGCATGTAAAGAAGAGAACGTGATGAGTTATTCTCCTTTCCAAGTTTTTGATGTTTCTTTTTTCCATGATTTGGAAAGTGAAGAAGTGCTCGAGGAACCCTTGGATGCATTAGACCCTTCATGTTATAATAAAGGTAATGACGTGATTGATAATAATAAAGATAATGACATGAGTTATTGATTTGTTTTGGTCTTGATGGAGATCCCATTTATAACATTGAAGTTCATTTTCAATTGTTTCCCTTAGAACAACCATGTGTGATTGCTAAAGACTCATATGTGTGGAAACATGGAGATGACATGGTTATAGATTTATTCCAACCACCTAGGGATGATTTACTGGATCACTATCCCGATGATTTCTGATCGTGCCTTAGAAATGGAGATATATATCCTTTTGATAAATTGGATTTATTCTACAAAGAAGATTTTCAACCACCTGTATTCTCTAACCTTGATGAAGGTGAGGTCATGATTTTCTCGAAGAAATATTTTTGTGATGAAATTTTCTAGCCTTCTTCTTTTCTTTCATCTCACTATGACATTGAGGATGCATTTGGGAAACATGTTCCTTTCCCCAAGTTGTCTCTGGGGAATTTTTTTTCCTTAGAATTCAAGGGTAGGTTGGATTCTTTAAGAATAAATTTGACATCCCATTTCTAGCCTCTCCTCGAGTAATTATTAGTCACCCTCCATACTCTTGTTCATCCCTTCTCAGGCCTTAGGTAGTGATTATGTCTAGGGTATTCAACCTTCGGGGTCTCTGAGTTATCCTTACAAGTATTCATATTATCACAACCCTATTCAAATAAGGATTGAGCATTCTTGTAGGGATGCGACTTGGAATAATTGTGTCCCTCCCTCCGACCTCCATGAGTTAGAATTTATGATTGGATGTGATATAATGACTGCTCTAACTCATGATCTTTTGGTGCTTGACTTATATTTTTTTGGTTAATGATGAATCAAAGGGGTAGACATTTTGATATAATGCTAGAATGGTTTCACTAGTCATATGATTACCTAGCATTTCAACTAACATTGAATATTGTAGGTTAGGTAGGGAATTTTCATCATGCATACATGCTAGTGTAGTGTTTTGAATTTTCATTCTCATTTGTATATAATGAACACATGTTAGAAAATTACACTTAATCATTGTATTTTATTGCTTTATTTTTTTGTCGTTAAGAAAAAAATTCTTTTTAGCATGGTTTTGTATTTATCACTCACTGTCAGTGGATCACATCTATCAGAAGATAATTCTAAAGGGTGTTTTCATTTGAAGTCGGTGCAATATTGTAGGTCTTGGAAAACCAAATATGTTGAGGTTTTCATGTGATCTACGGTGAACAAATGTCCCCATGTTGGAGCCAAATGTTAACCCCCCATGCCTAGGGGTGTCTAGAGGAGATCATGTCTCATGGCCTGGAATAGAGAGAATGATCCCGACCATGATGATAATCAACATGTCCACAGATGGCATCCCAATATCCCCCCTAATTCACATTTAAAGATATAGTTCAACCAAAGCTCATCATATTCAAGCAACCCAGAGTATGGGAGATGGTAAGCCATCTTCACCATGAGGTATGTTAGTCCTTATTTCATTCAAAGTGTTGTGCTTAATTTGTTTGGCATGTGGATGAGGATATTTGGTTGAAGTTGGATAATGGATCACTAGTTTTGGAAATTGTGTCATTTTTCTTGTTTCACCTTGGTAGTCAACTTTTGTACCCTAGTCTCGTGTTGTCACCACCCATGGAAAAGGGGTACTACTGGGGGGGCCTTTCAAGGGTAACATTTTGTTCCTCTCCATACTTAACACTTTCCATTCTGGATCCTCTCATAGTGTACTAAACTTCAGCAATGGGTCATGGTCCATTCTTTCATGAGAAGAGGGGTTGTAGGCCTAGAGGTTGTTTCACAACTGCTATGAAAATAATAAGAAATTGATGCTAAATAAATAAAGGAATTATATAAAAGAGGAACAACAAAAGTTAGTCCAAACTTGAGCTCTACTCTTTCAGTTCTCACTTTGTTCCAAAAAATGCAATGCTAATTCCTTAAAACCTTAAAAAGGGGACTTGCAAATATATAATAAAGCAAGACTTAGAAAAAGGAAATAAGGGGGATTGGAAAAAATAGCACGTAAATATGGGGTAACTCAAGAGAAAGAACACCCTCCATAAAGGTCCTCATAGAAATGGATTCAATGAAACCATTATCCATGAAGTAATCCCTAGAACCATATCACTATCACACTTAGTCTTGAAGGGTTTTTACTTTCCCTTGTCACTCTCAGGACCTATCCCTCTACCTAGATTATTTTATTTCCTGTCTAGGTGGCACACCTAATAAGGTTGGATGAATTCCCTCCCATACTTAAACTTGGTAAATCACATGAGGTCTTGGGCTAATGTGATGCTTGAAGGGGATATTGAGGTGAATTATCTTACATGGTTTATATCTTCATTTGCAACCTGCTTTGCATGTTTTAAGGACTAATGTTTCTAATGAACATTGTCTTATCAAGATCTATACTTTGATTTGTTTTGGATGGGCCCGACATATCTCTTTGAGGGACGTCTTGGGCTTGCACCCAAGACATTATTCCTTTATTACAGGACTTGGGCATGTGTGATGGAGAGAAATGGGTCATCTAGTGACTCAACACCCTCAAATATTGTCTCTCACATCCTTAGAACCTTGGACGATGGATAGATGGGATTTGGTTTGAGCTGATAAAATCATTATGGCACATGTATGGGTTGGAATCCCGACAATATAGTCATATTTACCTAACACTTATTGTGCACCAGGATCAAGTACATTGCAGTAGTAGATAGTCAAATATAGAGTAGAGATGATATGCATCTCCCTAGATCCTGGACACTGGCCTTGGAGCCTATATGCTTGCCCTATTATGGTGATGATGTCACCTTTTAGGGTTTTACATGGCTAGGGTTTGATGGATGGATGGGTACCTGAGATGATTTTACATGACCTTGGGTGAGGATACACCTCACTTGAAATCTACTTCACCTTGGAGGATGTGACGTGGACTTTGGAGGCTTGACATCACCTTTCCTAGCCTTAACATTTCACACGTGTGGGAATTATGATGTATTTTTAAATTTATTACACATTGTAAAGATTAAATGAGGGGTCGAACCTACTTGTATTATGTTGTTGAAAAAGTGTGTGGAAAAATGTGTGAGTTTATCCTCATATGAAAAGGCTAAACCTCACTTTAATTTTAGGATCATCACTTCTCACCTTTGTGAGAAACACATATGAAATTTTCAGCCTCTAAGGGTCACTAGCTCTTTCTCTCTCATGCACTTTGAATGGAATGGTCTCTTGTGGATGGATTTTATTATTTTGGATGGATATTTCTGTAGTTAGGGTTTAATTCTCTTAGTTTCTTGGATGATGTAAGTGTATTTAGGCAATTCATTTTCTCGCAATTAATTCTTATGGTGAAATTGTTATTTGTTGCAAGGAATCTTGTTTGGTGAAACCTTAAGAGAGGAGCATAAATGCTTCTTCCTCTCACAAAGTTACATTTGTCTAAAAATTGGTTAATTTGGTCGTTTCTAGGGTTAGAACCCTAAACACCTAAAGTGCTATCACTTTAGGATTTTATCCCTAGAATTTTGACCTTCAACTAGTTGAAGCTAAAATAAGGGAGGAACAACTTCTAGGGCCCAAATGCGTTTTCACCCTATAATTTCTTCTCCTCAAAATCTAAGACCTAAGGCCCAAATGCGCTTGCACCTTTGGGTTTAGATCCTACCTCTTGGTTTCAAGTAGGCCATCCTTTAAACCTAGTCAAATTTCAAAAGACTCCATACCCTAAAGGGAACTTATCTAAGAAGTTATTCTCTTGGAGAACTGATTGATAAACACTCTCTTTTAAAATTCTCAATCTCTCTACTAATTTTACTAACACTAACATTGGCAAACTCACTCTTACTATTGTTATAAAAAGTTTGCTACAACCATATGAAAACACTTTAATTTGTTGCATACACTCATATAAAGTTGGATTAACTCATTGAAAATTTGCATCTAACAATTGGATAATATTGTAGTGGATGCATGCTAAGTTTTCATGGTCAATTGTTTCATTTCTGAGCATTAATTGTTGTTGTTGTTGCAAATCATTTACTACTATCATATAATTATTTATTGCTGCAAATTTATAACATCCATTGCGACTTGTCTTCTTTAGTGTCCTAAGAGGTTATCTTTGCATACTTTGACTTGGAAATTTCTATATATATGCTACAAAGTGTTCTTTTTCTGGGAAGGTAATCAAATCATATTCCATCCTCTTCTTGTATGTGACCTAGAAAAATCATCTGATGAACAAGATAGGGGGCGGTAGGCTTGGCTACTATACTTGCTAATTGATCCCGTGAGGTCACTAAGGAAGACTCCCTTGTGGTGGACCTCTTTCATCACTAAAACAATGGAAGCTCTTAATAAGGTGACAGTGGTAGTTTATTTGATAGTTACACAAGATTTGGGAGTATTTTGTTGGGATTTTCATAAGTACAAATACTATGGTAACATCTCCAAATGAAACATTTCCATCCTCGGTTATCTCGAGATGAGTGTTGACGCATCTACCATCAATCTAGACAATACCTTATCATTGATGATCACACTCTTTATCAATGAGGGGCTGGTTTGATTATACTTCAATGTATTTTCCATGAGGAATCTGAGTGATTCATGAATGAATTCCATGCTAGAGCATGTGGCAATCTTCTCTTTGGGTTGGCTACTACCCAGAATATTTTGCACGTAGGATACTTTTAGCCCATGATCTTCAAATTTTGTATGCATTTTGTCTAGAAGTACCACCCATGTTAATTATTTACTCATAAATAGAACACTCATCCTACTTTGGTACATCCTATGGTTGTCATCAGTCTCTTTTCCAAATGGAGGACTGATTTTTGGCATGTAATCCTACCTCAGCTAATGTCCATGGATACACCATCTATTAGAAAAACAGGATCGAAGAGAGAAAAAAAACTAAAAAAAAAAATGATGTGGAAATAAAACAAAAAGGATACACAATACAATAGAGACACATATATACATGGTTCACCTAGTGTGGGATACATCCACCAGAGAAATTGCTAGGTCATTCCTTTTTTTTATCCAACAAATGAAGGGATACAACCTACAACACACCCGCTACAACTTCCTCTTCTTTGTCTCACAATATCCTCTCTCAGAATATAATATTCACACTCACACATAGCCACAATAAAATTACTCATAAAATAGGGTTTCCTTCTAGGGAAAAAATGATAACGTAACTTCTATCGTCAGATCTACGACCTTATAATGAATGGTCCAGATTGACTATGAAATTACAATATTTTACAAGGAAAT
>JZKD02S2046265.1:69988-84412 GCA_000966675.3 Picea glauca | reverse complement strand
TGATTCCAAAGATTGATAAGCCATAGTCGAAATCATATTGACGGTGGAAATATGATGTGTGGTGGGTGGAAGTGGTGTAGGGAAGGTACCCATAAGGCTAGAATATTTTAACAAGCCAACACCAACGCTTTCATACATAATCTTGTGGTCTCCCAAAAAAGGAATGTTGTTGGTAGTAGGAGCACGAGCATCGGGTGTACAGAAATCTAGTTGGTCGATAGTGACAATTTTTCCTTGATGAGGGAATTGTACACATCGAAACACCGATGAGGTGACGACAGTCATAGCATAGAACCAACTTCTTTCGAGTAATAGGTTGTAATCAAGGGGGGCATCGACCACCTCGACATCAACAGTAATGGTTTTTCCGCCCAACTGAACGACTAAGTATTGTAAAAGTCTATGAGGATGAAAACCTCGCCCATAGAAAGCACATAACATCATAGGGGATTTGTTAAGGGCAGGTGATTTCAAGCCTTTCCAACAAGCCAAAGACATGACACAAGTAGAGGCTCCCTCATCCAAGATAGTTCGGTGGATTTGTTGATTGTGAACAACAACATCGATTTGAAAAGCTAGTTGGTGGGAGAGTCGAGGCTGATGATCATCCAGATTAAACGTGAGGTTATTAGATGACTCAGGATCAAAAGCACCGATAGCAGTCAAGAGCATCCTACGTTGACTGGGACAATGTTGTAAAAATTCCAGAGAAGACATAGCACATGGTGCTTGATCCAAATCTTCAACGATTTTGTAGTTTTGGGCAGCCCATGAACTAGGATTAAAGGTAGATTTTCGAATAGTTCTCTTAGGAGGGCGTAAGATGGAGTCAAACGAAGGTTTCTCGATCTGGACGGAGGGCTAGCAGACAGAGGATTAACGGAAGATGGTAATGGGTCCGGTAAGGAACCATTAGTGGTCTTTGTCTTGTCAGGTTTAATCGGTGTGTCGTATGTCATAGTGCGAGTGGTCAGATTAATTCCGTTAAACATGTAAATGTGGGAACTTGTTGAGGTCTCATCGTGGGATTGGCTGGAACTGACCCCTGGAGTGGGGGTTTGAGTAACCAAGGATTGTTGTTGTGGAAAAGGATGGGTAAGCACAACGGGTTGTGAATTTCCTTTAAAAATATTGGCCACTTCATCGCGATGTGGACAATCTCGGGTGTAGTTATCATCACCACAAATGAGACATGGTAATTTCAGTTTCTGTTGTGGTTGTTTTTCGGCAGCAGGGGTTTGAGTTTGATTTTTTGGTTGTTCATTGTTATTGTTTTTCTTCGGTTTATTTCTCGTCTTCTTCTTACCTTCGGATTGTTGTGAAGGGGCTGATTGCACTGTATTCACCTCAGAGACCTGAGTTTGAGGGGAGGTAGAAGAGGGTGTGGTTGAACTAGGAATAGACATCGAAGCGGACCGCTGGGTTGTTCCAGTCGACTGGGAAGTATATTGGGCTTTGACGGAGCCAATGACTCCATCCGCGTGCGAGGTAGATGATGGTTTGGATGGATCAGTAGTGGCACGAGTAGCATTTGGTATCAATTTGTACAGAGTACCATATTGTGAATAAACCAAATCTAAGTACTGAGCTCAAGCAATAGCTTCTTCCTCGGTGACTACACCACCCATGGAAACATCACGAGCAATCGGGGGTAACAGTGATTTAGTGAACCATTCCGCTAATAATTGGTTAGGAATGATCACTTTGATTAACCTTCGTCGTCATCTCCATTCATGAATATGATCAGAGATATGTACGGAGTTCGTCCGATGAAGGGAGGTCAATAGTTCGGTACCTATCTCGTATCGAATGGGTAGTTGGAAGTGTGTGAGGAAAGACATGGCAAGGGAGTTGAAATCTTGAAAAGAAGCACGTGGTAGTTCAATATACCACTTTGCTACAAAACCCGTAAGTGTTCGTTGGAAAAGACGCAAACATATAGAATCATCCATGAGGGAGTTCGATGAACACCACAAATGGAAAGTCATCACATGGTTTTTTGGGTCTTCTCCAGACTTTCCGTCGAATTTTGGAATATCAAAAGGAAGTTTAGCTGGAATAGATGGCCAAACCAGAGAATGAAAAATAGGGTCATTCATTAACCGAGACAAGTCTGGGAGATCCAGAGTTGCAAGGAAAGGTAATTGTCGGTTAACCTGCAGGTGATACTGGTGTGGCATAGGAACACCAGTAGGACCATACACTAGGTTAGGTGGATAATTGTAACTAGTGGGTCCTCCTTCATAAGGTTGATGTTGACCAGGGTACATAGGATTTGAGGGGGTTCGAGAAACATGTGCGAGCTGAGGATAACCGGATGGGTTTTGAGGATTATAAGCTGGATTTGGCATTTGCCTATAAGGGGGGTAAACATTTTGTCCATAGGGAGGATATATATGAGTCCCTTGAGGAGGAAGAGGTTGTTTTGGAGCTTGAGGATTGTGTCCTCCCGAGAATTGTGGGTTTCCTGGAAAAGGAATATTCCACGGATTGGGTGTTGTAGACACATTTTGTCCATGCAGTTGATGGTAGGCTTCGGTTTGAGTCTGCCCCCCAGCATGAGGGTGCCCTCCAAATGGAGGTTGTCCTCCGGTGGGAGGATGCTCCCCAGCATGAAGTGGAGTTCCTGGAATTTGGGAACCAGACGTAAACGACTGACCGGTGCTGCTTAATGGATTAAATCCACCAAGACCAGTCCCCTTGGGTTGTTGTATAGGTATAGAACTTCCAGGCATGACTTGGGTAGTGGTGACAACGGAAGAATTCAGTGGTCTGTACCCAAAAGGAAGTGATGATGAAGGTCTAGTTGTTAGTGGTGTGCCAATTGTAGCTTGGCTAACCACCACATTACTGACAGGAATAGTCAGAACGTGAGGGACCATTGTAGAATGGGCCGTCTGGAGAGAAAAAGTGGACCTTGGGCCAACGGATGACATGTTCGGATCAACGGACGGTGTAGTTGAAAAAACAGTAGTACCGGTAAAATGATCTAAGGGTATGGTGTAGGTAATAGGCACATCAACACCTATTCATGTTCCGTGAAGATCCTGCACCGTGCGCGGTGGGCTTTGAACAACGTCTGCGGTCCAAAAGGGGTCTTCGACTAGAGGGTTTGAATGAGATCCAGTCGGAACGTCAGAAGGATTGACAACGACAAATTCGTTGGTTGAATTCAGTTGGAGAAAACACCTCTCATATCCCTCAGGAATGCGGAAAGCCTCCAGAGACTCTGAAACAATTCGAAAATTCTCTAAAGAGGTGGGAACTTCTTCTTGGGAGGTTATAATGTTGTGAACCTCGCTCTATTGAGGAGATTCCTCCATAGAATGAGGGGGTAAAGGGGTAGTATATTCCATATTTTCTGGAGGAAGTCCATGTACCCTATGTGAACGGCATGGAGGGTCGATGTTGGCAAAAAAAAAATTGACGAAAAAAAATCTATGGCCAACTATCGAAAAGAAGCAGCATACGCTAATAGAATATAGGAATCACAACCAAGCAAACAAAACCTTCTATCGATGACCGTGCTAGTTGGTGATGAAATCCAACGCTGCATGATCAAGTCAAGAAGGGGCTAGGATATGGTGGAACAGTTACAATGGCCACCTGCTTAACGGACTTTCACCTTGGTTCAAGCTTCCACACAGTAATTGTGGATTTACCCTCCAAGGAGCCCGAGTGAGTTTGACCAATGTCTACTCCAGGTACAGTGAGACTTCCCTTCACTGTCACCTTGTGTAAGACCCTAAAGATTGTGGCTACTAAGGTTATGAATTCGTAGTCAGCCCTTGGGTGGGTACAGTCGACAGTCCAGTCCGAATGTAAGGGTAGGGTATCTAGCCTGAAATCAACTTGAAAGGCTTCCACTCAACATTGTGGGTATAGCTTTAAGCGACCCCCATAATACAATCCGACTACTACAATCAGTCAAACCATGGAGGGATAATCTCCATAGCTTTCCCGAGTGCGACCTCGTGCGTAACCCCTGTGTGAGAGGGGGATCCCAACAAACTTATACGACAATTGGATTTGACTCTCCCTATCTCAGGATGCTAATGTTTTTTTTGGAAACTTTGGAGAGTTATGCTCACAGCCTAATCCAAAGTGATAATCCTAGACTAATGTTGGTGGAAGATCCTAAAAAAACTGTTCTAGATAATTTTTAATTAGCGTTCATTTTACAGTTGTTCTTTACTCAAAGGGGTGTATGAAAGTGAAACGGATGGAATGATGACTCAATTCCCAAAAAATGCATAAAAGATGATAAGAAGTCGTTTCTTTTCGATGAATGTCTATTTAAGGGAGAGAGAGAGTTGTTTTCACTATCAAACACTAATGAGGAATGTCCTCAAACAATTTTTTTCAATCAAATCCAATGTGATGCTAAAACTTTTTAGAAATGTCTTCTAATATGCAAATCAATCACTAAGATGTATCTTTATTGTTTGTATGCGAATAATGATTAATTCAATATGACACTGCCCCTGCCAATTAACTTTTTAGATCAAGGAGACTCAGATAAGCATAAGCGGGTTTCGTACAAACAACACACGCTCTTGCTATGATCGAAAACAAGAAGCAAAAAAAAGAAAAAAAAGATAACAAAGAAAATAAAAAATTTCACACAAAAGAGAGATGTTCAAGAACAATGACCTCAAAAAAACCAAATGAGAAGATTCATAGACTTCTGATGTCCTTCACCAGAGTTTCTGCTCAGTCAGACAAGAGAACAAAAAGAAGTGGGTTGATTCCAAGTTCTCAACGGGAGAAAAAACTCAAAATAAGGGATAAGGTCACAAAATATGAACAAAAAAGTGCCTACTTCTCAAAAAGAAAAGGGTCAAATGTCATTAGGAAGATTTAATGAAGCATCAAGAAGTTGGACAAGGGCAAAAAATAGAGACTGAGTTGCAGAAAACACAATTCTGGAAGGTATTTTTTGCCAAGGAGAGGCTGGAACTCTGGTGTAAGGGCCACCAGAGTGTTATAAAGCTCTGTTTAAGGCCTCCAGGGAGTGTTGGCACTGGGCTAACATGGGCACAGGAGCGCCAGGCTCAAAAAGCTTAGAAAAATATAAAAAAAAACCAAAAACTCAGTCAATTTTTTGTCAATCAAGATGCATGTGATGGATTGAGGATTGAATCAACAAGTGCAATCATACATATGGAGTGAACAAGGTCTGAAAACAACAAAAGGGTAAGACAAGGTCTATGAGGAAGACCAAAACTGAAAAGTTTCGATTCCTCCCTAGTGGAGTCGCCAGTTTCTGTTGAAGGAAAATCTCCCTATGGACAGGTAGATATCCTCTTGAGAGATAGACTCTTAAATATTAAGACATAAGACACTTATCATGGACACTAACTTTCTTTTAGATCCATATAAACTAATGTATGAGGAGGAAGGAGAAAAGAAGTACCTTTTACTGGTGTTTGTCCTTGCACGATCCGAGTTGGGCTCCAATCTTTCGCTCCTAGATAAGCCCTGTAGACAAACAAAAGTACAACCACTTCCTACTCTACTGATATTAGCTCGAAATAGACCTATCTATTAGAGACAATTTCATGTGAGATTAAGCACAAATTAGAAAGAAACAGGCCAAGCGTGTTATATTGATGAGAAAAATAACGAAAGAAACTTACAACCGTAGATGCGAATGTAGCAGCTTCGTCAAATCCTCTTTGTCTAACCCTTGCTCAAAAGACCCATGATCAGAATGACAACATCTTCACTGATTATTCTCCTCCACTTCACTGTGTGTTTCCTATGAGATCATAGGTTTCATGCCTCCAATCATTTTTTTTTTCACCATGGGAGAGCCTGCTTATATAGGTTTAGGGAGGCCCAACCACTTGAGATATTTTTAGGGTAAGTTGAGGATTCTCCTCCTTGAGTTAGGGATCTTCCCTAATATCATGGCTGGACTAGGGGTTCGAATCCAACTGCCTTCCAAGATTGAAAATATCTTTCCCCCATTCTCCTCAACAGACCAACTGCTGCCCATAATAGGTAGCACTCCTTCAAAAGAGCTGTCAGAGCGTTATAACGCTCCTGAGCAAGCTATAGGGGGCGCCATCACTCCCAAAAGTAGTAGCACTCTCCAGAAGGGCAGAAGTAGTGTTATAACTCTCCCATATAGTGCATAAGGGAGCACCAGCACTCCTGAGAGAGGTGTAGGGGAGCACTCTCCTCCAAAAACCCAATTTTTGTGGTTCTTTCAGATGGCAAGAGGTTCATAAGCCCAGTTAACCATTCCTCTTCTTCCAAATCAAGTGTTTGAGGTGTTTCAAGTGTCTTTATGATGTTGTTATAGGCATGACATAAGCGTTACGACAGTATGCTTTTCTTGACACTTGCGACACTTGTGAGCAAGATGCGACACTTGCGACACTTGTAATGATGACACTTGCAACATTATCGAAGTGAGTAA
Organism: Picea glauca; assembly: GCA_000966675.3. NCBI lineage: Eukaryota > Viridiplantae > Streptophyta > Pinopsida > Pinales > Pinaceae > Picea > Picea glauca. The sequence goes on along the minus strand of JZKD02S2046265.1, from coordinate 77,985 downwards.
TTTTGATGTGTAACATGTGGTCATCTAGCTCTTATCTGAGGCTCTTTCTCTCAACATTCACAGATTAGTTGTTAGGCTGGATTCCCAGCTAGTGGTATCTCGGCTGAATCATGATTCGTTGGTCCAAAGTCCTATTTTTATTGAAAAATATCCGAGGTTTCATCTTCTTGAAAGGTACTTTATTTCATTGACTACCAATATATTCCAAGAGAGTTTAATGCATTGGCTAATTATGTCTTAGATTGGCATCTGTCACATTAGTTAGTAATTTCAAAAGCATGCATGTACATAAAAATGGGTAACATTCACATCTATAGACAACCATAAGTACAAGAAAAAACAAACATTGATCGATATACAGGGGTGATTTTAAGAACCCCCCCTAAATTTATATGTATAATAAATGGGAGAATCCCCATGATACATAGGAAAAAGTGAAGACTATTTTATCAATAATATAATATGTATATATAATTTTTTGGCAAATCTTTTAGTCAATTATATAATCTTGTAAAAATTTGGCGAATATTTCACTAAACTATAAAGTCTTGTAATTTCTTGGTGAATCTTTCACTGAATTATAAAACCTTGTAAAGTCTTGGGGAATTTTTTGATAAAGTATAAAACCATATATAATAATATGAAAATGTATTCATTAAATTGTAATATACTTGTTTTACATATTTGGAAAAAGAAACATGATTTTTCCATCCTCTAGACAATGCTGCAAGCATTAGCAGTTATGTTTGTCAAGCTACTCATTGTACACTCTTGCATATCCCTCTATCAGTTTTGATGATATATAAACGAGATATTAAGTCACAGTTGTTGATCTCAAGAGATCAAGATCAGATATTGATCGTTTATCACCTTGGAGATAGGGTTTTAGTCATTAGGGGATTATAAAAGAGTATCTAAGGAGGGTGAGAGGCATACAATGAATGCATAGGAGTAAGAGGGAGTCTTACTCATGTACTTGTGTCTGAAAGGGCAGGGATTAGGAGAGGGTGCAGGGGGGAGAGAGGGATATAGAAGAAAGGTGGGCTAGGCTATTAGCTGCAACATTGTAATTCCTCTAATGGGACATTATCTTAGGACAGGAACCCAAGATTTTATTTAATACAATAAAACTCAGAACCGATTTTCCCACAAGGGTTTTTCCAGGGGTGTTCACCCAAATATCGTGTGAAAATGTGTTTGGTTTTTGTGTTGTTCTTCCGCTTATATTTTCATTGAAAACCTAGTTGTGCTTCTGCTTATATTTTCGTTGAAAATCTAGTTGTGCTAATAATTAATAAATGGAGTTTATTTGGATTGTTAGTCGTGTGATGGGTTTAACAGGAAACTCAACACACTTCATGTGATGTGGGGTACATGGTGAAACCCTAACCCTTTGTTGTATCCTATATTTTTTTGGTTTATTGACAGTTGGAACACTTACTATAGGTGGATGCTTGTACTCAAGATATGTGGTAGAGGAGGCACACTTCTTATGGAAGAACTTGGAAGTTGTTTTATGTGGCATTGACATTTTCTGTATGGAACACATGTTGATGAGGATGAGACCTTGGCATAGGATGTGGAGTTATCTTGTGGAGGAGCACTAAGCACTAGAAGGAAGGGTGCTTCACCCTAGGAGAATCGATACCACATGGCACACTTCAAGAGGTTGAGCATTTGGATAGAGGGAATCTTGTTTGGAGGGCACACCACTTGTAGGTTTTTTTGGACTCGGTACACATGTGGAGGAGGATAATTGGAGCTTAGGAGCTTGTCTACTAGAGTGTGAAACATTGTGAAGAGGATCACTTGACATGTGGAGCCTTATCCTGGAGATAACTATAATACAAAAACCAACAATACTTCTACAAGTTCTCTCCTACCTTCTGGATTACAAATCAAATTCCAAACTAATTTGATCTATGAAAATGTTTGACAGTGAGAAGACAACGTCAACAACTTATTGAGGGTCCTCCAAAAAAATTTATTTTCCTGCCTGTTCACACTGCTATACTGCCTCTATTACCTAAGTAAATATCCCTTCTTTGAAACTGTAAAGAATTTGGAGCCTCCCTTGACACTAACAAATTACAATCCCAAATGAATAAGATTGACCAAGAGAGCATATTAGAAAATTCCATCAATACTGAATGTCATTACCTTATACTCTAGAGAAACATTAAGTTTGGATTTAGTAAAAATACAAACTTATAAGATATCTCCATGAAGGGACACAACTAGACTTGTAGTCAGATTACATTGACAACAATATTCATTTATCTATGGGAAAAAAACACCAGGCAATGGATATATGAATTTTTTTTACATCAAATATCAAAGGCTACCTTCTTTGGTGGAATATATATCCCTAAGTGACCCCGTAAAATAATAATACCATCTTCCTCTCGCAAGATCTCATCAAAGTGCTCCAGAACCTGCAACATAAATTGTGTGTATATTAAGATTCAAATAACCAACTACTTCTTGTGCAGTGTGATTATCTAGGACCAATTAAACATGAAAAGGAAAGTTTAAGACTAGGAGACTTCATTCAATGATCCAGAAAATACCTCTATAGTGTCAATCTTAGCAAATATTTGTGTCTCTTGAAGATTCCCAAGCCCATCAAGATATGCACAAGTCTATACAAGACAAAAGGAGGAAATGGATTTTACGTCAATTCGATGTTAGAATAGAGAAAAAATATTTCTAGTTGGCCTCTAGTACAGTATGTTGTTCTATAGTTTAAAGGTCAATATAAAATCCATAAAAAAAGTCAATAAAAAGGTATTAAAGAACCACATTCCCTTCTTGAGGATGGATTTCAAGACTAACATCAAGTATAGAGCTATCTAAAAAAATAAATGTAGACAAACTGGTATTTTCATTAGTCCTAGATTATTTAGCTTGTTTTATGCTTGCTTGGTTTGAAATACTTTTGTAGAATACCCCTAACCCGTTTTTCATTAGTCCTAGATTATTTATCTAATGCTTTGACTCTGAATGCTAATAAACCACATTAAAGTAGGGGCAATGGAAAATATACAAAAGTTATTAGTTTCTAAAAATTAGGAGTATTATACGACTATAATTGCTAATGGAAAAAACAAGTCCCAGAAATCAAATATAAAAGAATCTTTTGAAGTGGAAGCCAATTCAAAAGACATTTCACTAAAATTTTCAAAACCCTTTCAAGACAGATCAACAACATTAGTGTGTATAAAGGCTAAAAAATAACAAATACAAGTTATAGAAAATATCCTTAAGATACAATACATGAGCAAATCCAAAACCATCATTCACCTGAACCAACTCCTACATTCTCATTTAATGAGAGCCCTTTTTTTGAAACCGTGTTAGGCCTTGAGTGCACTGAAATACATGAACCCGAGCTTAGAACATCAAATAAATATGTTATGAAAAATAAATATCTCACCATAGATACCATATTTTCACTCTACAAACTCTCCAAGAGATAAGGGTACTCGACATACTAATACCCAACATGCACAGTAGCATGGAAAAAGGAAAAAACATTTATGTTTTTTTCAAGTATGGTATTCAACATAATCGGTGAATACTCACTAATATTCTTGAGTACAAGAAGTATTTACTACCCAATACTCAATCAACATGAGAATGATAAATATAGAGCTCATATCTTGACCAAATGCTATGTGTGGAATACTCAAAAGTACTCACATGTATGGTGATCATGTTACTGACAACTAGGAAACACAATTTCTGCTAATAGTCCAATATCGGTCTCTAAATTTTGGTAACCTCTAATTCTCTAACATAACTTTAGGTGTTGCTATTTCTATTTTAGCCTAGAGAATAAGTCTAGAAATATTTTGTTCCAATACTAGAATAGACCACAATTGACAAGCTATGACTATTAGCTTGGTCCAACTTTCCATGTCTAATAGGTACAAGCAAAGGTAGAGTAATTAGCGCATTTGAATAGAAAATATCTTTACCACTGTTTTCAAATGAACAATTTGCAATGTGATTATTTTCATGTCTGGAAAATGGAGTAGGGATGTATGCACTTGTAGCATGGTCTATAATTTGTGAAATTCCCTTCTGTATACTTCTATTCCCTTGTGAACTATTCCCCAGTGGAGGAAACCTGTCAAACTCTATTTCTTGGATGGAATTATCTGAACATAAAATCAAATAAACTCAAGGAACTTAGTTTTGCATCTAAGTCACTCAATGCAAAAAAAAAGATGCAAATAGCTTATTACAAAAAATTGAAGTATGTCCTTTAACAAGAAGTAATAAGTATCAAACCCTAATTGCAATATTCCTAGGCTAACTATGAATATTAGAGCACCGCAATATCTTCCATTCTGGATTAGTCCCATTGCTTGACATGTTGACAGGGACCATAGTCTCTACTACTCTTTTGTTAACATCAGTAACATGTTTCCCTACCAATTTGTTATTTTCATCAATCAATGAGCCTTTGTCAGTATGAGAAAACACCTTCATTGCTTGATGATTTTTTGACCCAAACAAACCACCATAATATCTATCTTTTCCATCATTTGCATGCTTATGTTGACCTCTGGAATATATTTTAGCATCCTATGGATGAAAACTTCTATTTTCAAGAGGCATTGATATTTCTTTGGGGTAACTACCAACAGAGGTCATTTTTTCCCAAATAGAATGGTCTTGGTGTCAACAAAGCCTACCTGTTTGGAATTATCTGTCCACTCGTTCAAAGAATTTATTTCTTCAAGTACATGAAGATGGGATTCATTGTTAATTTTTGATTTAGACTTTTAAAAGGATCCTCTTTATTAAGAAGTAGAAGGTTCCATAGTCATAGTGTTAGCCATAGATACAAGAAAAAACCACAACAATAGTTATAGAGCAACCTATTTCTATCTTGCAACAAGCTCATAGCACCTACTATGAGCTAGGAAAAAGGTGGTAAAAATTGGTACGATGTACATTTGCACCACTATATTGGCTTTATGTAACATATCCATACAACTAAAAGCTATATTTTCCATTCTTTCTTTCTTTTTTCTTTTACCAGTTCCATGTTTTGGGGCCAACTGGTTCAAATTTTGAGAACAATGAATCTATCAATATACAATAATTTTGAATAGAAATTTCCATGACATGTTCAAAATCAAAGAACAATAAATTTCCAAAACATGTCACATATTGAATAAGATAGACTCATCCTTCTAGACATATACTTCTCACAACTTGACTTGGTGGATGTCATGGACTGAAGGGATATATTTAAAGTTGCCATTTGTCAACTAGAACTAGCCTATAGGAATGGTTATGCCCAATTATCTCACCATTATCCGTTATGACACCCATATAATTAGGCAATCTCTATCTGGTCAGTGAAGTGTAGAGACGTTTAACAAATGACTTAGTAATCAAGGAATGTGAAAAGTTCTATATTTTGAGTCATATTTCCAATCTGATGATATAGGTCGAGCCGTAGACCTTTCCTTGATAAGGAGGGAAATTGAATTAGTTGTGTGTATCTCCTATGCTAGTGCCAATTTTAATTATTACCAGGAATAGGGAATTATTACCATTATCAATGTTCTACTACAACTAGGATGGTTGATGCCCACACATAGCAGGCAACAATAACTACATTCCTATAAAAGGAAACCAAGGATGACCTTGTATTTGAATAAAAATAATAAATACATACATCATAACATTATGATGTCATGGAAAATGTTTCTTTTCTAACAAGGAAATGGACCTCTTTAGAATGAATTTATAGAAAAGGGTAAGAGAGAAATTTGAAAAGGAAGGCATTGATGTTTCCTGAAAAAATGCTTTACCTAGATTTGATGGAAAAGCACATGATCATAATGGATTGAGTTCTTACTGAATTTAATTTTCCAAATAGGTCTAAATTCCCCATCAGTTGTTTAATTTAATGAGTTCTAGGACGGTGCTTCCACATGGATCCATTCAAAATTTGAACACCATTTTGTGTACTTGTACAAAGAAGGAAGGGAATTCTCAAGAAGGATACATTCTTTTTCTGGGTAGACTTGAGAGCCCATTAAAGATGTAAATAGGCGGGCATAGGAATTTACAAAACATCCATAGATGGGTTAGCCAAAATTCCATTATGGATTCCATACCACTTCATTTCTGGAGACAATTTATTAGTATAAACAAAGGTCGTGGCCTTCTCCAGAGATCCATTGCCAATTACATGGATTAATGAATTGGGAGACATATTTATTTTTTTGGAATTGTTTTTGACTATGTTTGCAGAGCCTTGTATTAAAAAATGGAACTTTTCTTTTTCCATAGTATCATATTCAAGTATCAAGGTCTCTAAACCTGCCCAAGACCCACAATTTTACAGGTGTTGTCTTAAAATGTATACTAGTCTCCAGAATCCAGAAGCTGAGAGTGGTCATAATCTATTTTCTATCTATTCATTAGTTGGTCAGGATCATATATTTCTTTGGGTGATACAAAAACTGGTGCAATTTATTCCACTCAACTTTTGTAGTATTGGTTGCAACCTTTGTTAAGATAAAATAATATGTATAAATGCAACTACATTTTTAATGCACAAATTTTAGCACAAAATTTCTAGTGACCCTAGCCCATGTGAAACAACATATAAAGGAAGTCAATAACACATGAAATCAACTACACATTTTTTTTCCTCTACTACGCCAAATGTGAAATTTATTGTTTATGAGCTTGGAGAGTGCCAAATGAAGAAACACTCAAAGTATTGCAAACCCTCATCTAATAACCTTGCATGCGAGCAGGAAGTCAAAACACCAATAAAGGTGACATGATCTGTCCTTGATATGTTGCAATTTGGGAATAAAAAAACAATAACTTCTTCACCATGTCCATGAATTCCATATCCCAAAATCATCTCACTCCAGGAGAACACATCTCGACAAACATCAATTGGCACTAAGCATGGTGAAAAAAATCAACTGATGCTAAGCATGTAAGTTTAGGCCACATAGTATTTTTGTTGATGGACATGCCATTAATATCTTAGTAAGAAGCATTGCTTGCTCACTTGCATTGTCTTTTATGGACACGTCAAGTTGTAGTTACAAAGTGAACACTAAAAAGTTGTAGTTACAAAGTGAAAACAAAAGAGACCAATACATTACAAGTGTTTTCTAGACCATCTAAAAAGACCCAAGAACATCGTTAATTACTTATTATCATGTACTCAACTCCAATAGAGACCAATACATTACAAGTAGAGTCTATACCATCTAAAAAAACCCAATAACGCTGCTAAGTAGTAATTATCATGTACTCAACTCCAATAACCTCGGGGCCTACAAATAGAATTATCATTATAAAGATAAAGAGGAGTGCAAGTGCTTAGTGCAAATGAAAACTCGAATGTATTGAAAACAAATATACAATACATGTTAGGACCCTGATGATAACTTAGAAAAGAAAATGATTACAAATATTTTCCATTACTTACAACTACAATAAATAGTTGCTTAAAGAAATATGAAGGTGCAATTTCCTCGTAATAGCTTATTGTTCTTTCCTCTGGATATCCAAACGCTACCAAAGATTTAAAACTCGTGCTATTACTTTGTCTTTCCAATACCCTCATATGAATACCCTCCAAACGTTGTGAATAATTTGTGCTACTGCTCAATGGTGCTCTTTTCCACCAAGAAATTGCACGTGATTTATAATAGATGGGAGGGTAAAATCGCTAACAGAAATCCCCTTATTCTCTAGAAATTATGCGAACGGAAGAGTGTAGCTTCCCATGCCATGAAATTGGACTGAATTAAACCATAAACCCTGATTTATACCCAATGTGAGGGAGAAGTTCCTATAAGAAACTCTCATATTTATGGAAATGGGGCGAATGGAAGCTTGTAGCTCCAAATTTCAAGGGAGAAATATATTTTTTTCCTCCCTCCCTCATAAAAACATATGGGCTAACCCTCTATATGATTTTTTTAAAAATAAATTAGGGA
>JZKD02S2046265.1:26939-53986 GCA_000966675.3 Picea glauca | reverse complement strand
ATGTGGCCCTTAAGAATTATCCCTTGGATCTAGCATTCAATTTCTTCATTCTCCAAAATAGAGTGCCTATATATAAGGTTGTTAGGAAGAGGAGCATCGGGTCTCAAATCAATTATTTGTTTACTTGTAAGTACAAAGGAACTCCCATAGGTGAGGAAAATATGTCTTTGTGTTCTTCTACTATATTTTCCACCTACTTTTGTTGTGTAGAGAGACATCATGCAAAGATTTTGGTGGTTGCAGTGATATTCCTTTCACCTTCCGACCAAACCATAAAGAGGACAAATCTGCCAGTCTGGGAGATCACCTTTCTGCACTATTTTGTGGAGAGAAAAGTGATCGTAGTAGTTGGTACTACCTCTAGTACACTGTAGAGTTGACCTCCCAAAGTAATTATGATAGTACAAGGCCTAGATTCGTAAACAACATGACACTTCCACATATATGGTTTTCCTAAAAGAAAAAAACAAAACTCAAGTCAGGAAACATCACACAATCACTCAACTTTGAAGGGCTTGATGTGATAATGCAGGAGACATTGGTGGCTAACATGGATGTATTTTCCCTAGCTGAGCCAACTAATGGTGTATGGATGTGTTGAAATATTGTAACTGTGAAGAATATTCTAAATATAATTGAGTTATTATTATATAGATCAATCCCCTTTTGTGTATTGATCATGTCAGGACTTATGTATGACCAAATCCCCTTTTGTGGATTGGTCAAACCCTAATCAAATGATGTTAATTGAGAATTCATTCCCTAGGGATAATTAAAGTGGTTTTAGCCACTAGTTGAAGAAGTCGGCCCAACTTGGTGAATATACACAATCCTAGAGCCTCCAAACTAGTATAAATAAGAGAAGATGATGCCTCATTCTTACACTCACTCAAGTCACTCATCTAGTGCGCAAGTTTGAAGGAAGTTGCAGTTGTTGGAAGAATGAGAGAGAGGCGCATTGCTCAGTCTTGGATATTCTCTAGTGTTTGGTTTATTATCTTGGCATTGTATTGGCAATATATATTAAATAATTTTTTGTTGGGTTTTCTCCCCCATGAGGGTTTCCCAGGATAAATGTTGTGTACCTTGTGATTATGTTTCTTTCAGTGATCCTGCTTATGTTATTATTGTCTAGTAAATTGAAAAGAAATTAATAGAATCTCTAAATTTAACATGCGATCAAATCTTGACTGAATAGAGCACCTTTCACTGGGTAACAAAAAATTTCATTGTTGTCGTACAAGAAAATTAGGCATTTTTATTGGAAGAGAATTTCTGATCAAAGACCATCTATGGAAGTGCGCCCTAGCCTAGAGAACTCATTGGCATCTTGAGCACACCTTTTCAGTGACCAAAGCCTATGGAAAGTGAAACCATAGTTTTGACTAGTACCAGAAAACCAGAACTAGTACCAGAAGTACCAGTCCAGATTTGCACAGGCTCAGTTTCAAGGGGTAAAAATTGGAATTTTTGAAATCTAACAACTCCAACATACTCATCTCAGCCCAGCGCATCTAGTCCCTGGATCAAAATTCCAAAATTTGAAAGTTGAAAAATTAGGGTTTCCTCATAAAACCCTAAGTTGCAGTTGTAGTACCAGTTACTGTTACAGTTGCATTACCAATTGCATTTGTAGTACCGGTTCTTTCATTATCAGTTGCAATTGCAGTGTCAATTCCTTCACGCAAATTGCAACACTAGTTGCAGTGCCAACACCATCTTTAGTACTAGTTGTAGTGAAAGTTTTTCTAAAGTGTTGGGACCGTTGTTTTATTGTCTTATTGCACGCTACCCTAGCAAGACACTATCAGAGGTATGTACTTACAAATGATTAAAAAAAATTTATTATTATTCTAAAAGGGTACTTTCCTAAGAAATGATATGTTGACAATCATAGATCCAGAAGGATCTCAGATCCAACTCATTCAGAGGAATAAATGCACCCCAGGTTTGATTATATTTATATGCATCTATTTGTTATTACTTTGAAATCTAGGTTGTATACTGAAGTTATGACCATCATACTAACCCTTGGTAAAAAATTAAAGTCAAGGTGTTAGAATGAGATTAGAGTTTATTCTCTAACTTAGATTTTTGTCAAGATAGGATATTGTCTTAGTATAGAGGACACATTGAAGAAATAACTTGTCATCTTAAGTGAAGGAGAGTTGGAAGAAAAACAACACACTCATTCTTGAGGACAAGACTCTAGGTTCTAGGTTTGATTAATTAAGTTGATAAGATCTACACAAGACAAAGTAAACACTATAGTTGAGATAGCAGTCTTTGAACAATATTATACTTGGTAGCATGTGATGATTATTGAGATGAATGCTTATAGAAATAATTTACCAAATATAACTAACATCTCCTCTAAGAGAAACTTCTTGTTGTTCCTCCAGTTTACCATGGAGGAATGTTTGATCACAACACTAGAAGAGGGTTTCACTCATTTCATATTTTATTTCTTACTTTTGATCTTTGTCTTAGACAGGTCACAAGAGACAGATCTAAAGGAGCTATTACGAAGATTATTCATGCTATTGTTTTATTATTATTATCAAAAGAGTAGTATTCTTTTTTTGACCTTGTTTCAGGTCATACATGATAACACTGAGGAAGCTATAGTGACGGTTTCAAGAGGCAACATACTAGATGAGAGATGGAGCAGACTATCCAAGTAGTACACGTGATCGTATACATTCAGAAGATGAAGAAGAAACTACTTTTGAGATGCAAAGTATCTCATATGGAGATGGATTGTAAGGAGCAGAAGGCTCCAAAGATGATCAAACATTAGAATAATAACCCACAATAGACTTTTTCAAAGGATAATTAAGCCACCTTGATAGGAAGCATAATTCATTTGAATTCTGACTCAACTTTTCATATTAAGACTTGGTATTCAACACCAAGTATATCTTGTAGAGACTATGAAGTACTTGTAGACTTAGAAGAAATCGAGAATAGAGTAAACTTGATCTCAGAGATGATCAAATGGGAAATGGAGACACCTTCCAGGACTCGTAGACAAATGCCAAGAATTGAGAAGACGAGACACAAAATCTCTTGGGAAGATTCCCTTGTTTCAGTGACAGAGAAGGAAGCCAGTCAGAAGGACTGGGATATGGATTTTTCTGTGAGACTAGAAGGGAAGTCAATGTATAATTCCAAGATTGAACTAAAAGATAAATCATGTTTTAGATAAAATATGTACAAAGATGATTTGTGTCCAGAGGATTATCCCAACAAGAGGGAGAAGAATATGATGAGAAACTTACTCTAGTAATCAAAGAAATAGTTCCAGTATTCATGAAGACAACCAGAAAAAACATGATTCAAATAAAAGTATGAGATGCAGGGGGAGAAATCCCTATATTTGATATTGGGTGCCAATTGGTGTAGTACATTAGTTGGTCCATGGAGACATGACTACAATACCAGATAGAGTTACCTCCATGAAAGAAGAAGAACTAATTTCAGTATCAGTTATTCGGCCACTCTGAGTTTCAAATGAAGTTGTTGGTGTGATAAATAAGAGGAGCTACTCCCATAGTTCAACAACTATAGTGATTCTCAGCTTCAGAGAAGGTGCAGGTGCAGAGTCCCAGTTCCAAGGGGAAGAATTACGGAGATATTATAAGACATAATATCATAGAATGAGACAGATAATGCTTTTCAAAAATCACATAGAGCTAGCACATGATTGTGCATACTAAGTTGAAGCTGAGCAGTTGTACCAGTTTGGTACAATGAGATGTGAAATTTTGATTTAAATTTGAAGATAAAAGACTCATGTCTAGAAGTTGAAGCAATCTCCAAGAGATTGGTATGACATATTGATAGTTTTTTATGAGCTTGGAATTTACCAAGAGTAAAGTTGATCCCAATATTTACTTCAAGATTGTGGATGATGGACCAGTTATTTTTTTGTTGTATGTGGATGAATTATTCTTAACCGGAGAAGAAAATATCATCAAATATTGTAAGAATAAGCTTGCTTTAGAATTTGAGATGAAATACCTAGGCCTGCTGCATTATTTCTTAGGTATTGAAGTTTGGCAGATCCTAGAGAAGATCTTCCTTAACCAAGGGAAGTATGCAGCTTAAATGCTGAAGAGGTTTCATATGTTGGAATGTAAAGCCATGAACACACCCATGGAGACAAAGTTGAAGCTCCTGGTTGATAATTCGTCCAAATCGGTTGATGCTACATTGTACAAAAAGATCATTGGATCGTTGATGTATCTAACAAATATCAGGCCGGATATATGTTTTGTTATGAACACCTTGAGTCAGTAACTGGTAGAGCCCCAACGTGTTCACCTTGTGGTTGAAAAACATGTGATGAGATACCTTAAGGGTACGTTCGACCTTGGTCTCTATTATACTGGAGATCATGACTTCAGACTGATTGGTTATACAGATTCAGATTGGGCTAGAAGAGTTTCTGATAGAAAGAGAACTTCAGGATGTTGTTTCAGTTTGGGGTCATCCATGACTTAATGGAAGAGTAGGAAGCAATCTATTATTGCTCTCACCATGAAAAAAGCATAACACATTGCTGCATGTTCTGCCAGTTGTGAAGCCATATGGCATTGGAAGTTGTTGACAGGTCTATTCGATCTGGAGATGGAAGTCATCGAGATTCTATGTGATAACCAGAGTTTCATAAAGATGACAGAGAACCTTGTGTTCCATGATAATTTGAAGCACATACAAATCCGATATCACTATATTTGTGATATGGTGCATAGAAGAGCTGTAAAGTTCCAATATGTTGTCACAGATGAGTAGGTTGCAAATGTGTTGACCAGGCCTCTATCTCTTGTAAAGTTTGAATACTTTCGAGATAATATTGGTATAGTATGAAAGGACCTCCCTTGAAAGGGGGAGTGATGTTGATGATATTATGGTATCCTGACCAACAATGGGTAGCTCAGTTAGGATTTTATATCCTAGGGGACTGATCATCCCTGGACATATCCCGAAGTTCTGTAAGGATGGTCTGTCAGAGTACCTGTGCATGTATATTCCAGTTGTGGTTAGTAGTGGTAGATCCATTAGGATTTTTTTAATCCTAGGGAATCTTATGATTCCTGGGAAGATCCCAAAGGTCCGGTAAGGATGGTTTTTCAAAGTACCACGTGGTAGCTCCATTACGATTTTATATCCTAGGGAATATTATGATTCCTAGGCAGATCCCTAGGGACTGTCAGAGTACCACAAAATGTTGTTGTTACACCTACCTCATTCTATTACCATATGTTGATGATGTTGTTATATCAACCTAATGTTGATGATGTTTTTATCTCGGCCTCGTGTTGATGATGTTGATGATGTTGTTATCTCAACCTAGTGTTTATGATGTTGTTTTCTCAGCCTTGTGTTGTTGATGTTGCTCCAGCCTCGTGTTGTTAATGTTGATGTACTAGCCTCGTGTTGTTGATGTTGGTGTACCAGCCTCGTGTTGGTAATATTATTATTCTAGCTTCATGCTATTGATTTTGATGCTACTTCAGCTTCATGATGAAGATGATAATGTTTCAGCTTCAGCTTCATGATAAAGATGATGATGATGATGATGCATTTTCAGCTTCATACTGAAGATGATGATGATGTTGCTACTTCAACTTCATGTTGAAGATGTTGATGATGATGTTGCTACTTCAACTTCATGTTGAAGATGTTGATGATGATGTATCAATCTTGTACTAATTGATGATGATGTATTAGTGTTATACTAATTGATGTTGATGTAGAGAATGATGATGATGATGCCATTTCAACTCCATGATGTGAGTGATGATTATGATGTTATTCCATCTCCATGCTATGAATGACAATGATGATACTATTCCAACTCCATGCTGTGAACAATGATGTTATTGATGATGAGAAAAACTTCTGATGATTTATAGATGTACCAGTCAATGTTCTAAATGTTGATGATGTTGTTTCCCTCTCTCTCTCCTGATGATATTGTATTGTAGAATACCCTTCTTGTTAAGGGGGAGTGTTGAAATATTGTAACTGCGAAGAATATTCTAAATATAATTGAGTTATTATTATATAGATCAATCCCCTTTTTTGGATTTATCATGTCAAGACTTATGTATGACCAAATCCCCTTTTGTGGATTGGTCAAACCCTAATCAAATGATTTTAATTGAGAAGTCATTCCCTAGGGATAATTAAAGTGGTTTTAGACACTAGTTGAAGAAGTCGTCCCAACTTGGTGAAGAGACAAAACCCTAGCACCTCCCAGCTAGTATAAATAAGAGAATATGGTGCCACATTCTTACACTCACTCAAGTCACTCATCTACTGCGCAAGTTTGAAGGAATATGCAGTTGCAGAAAGAAGGAGAGATAGGCACATTTCCCAATCTCGGATATTCTCTAGTGTTTGGTTTATTATCTTGGCATTGTATTGGCAATCTATATTAAGGAAGTTTTGTTGGTTTTTCTCCCCCATGAGGGTTTCCCACGATAAATGTTGTGTACCTTGTGATTGTGTTTCTTTCAATGATCCTTCTTATTGTTAATATTTTTGGTGTAAATAAAGAATATATTCTTGTATATTTGTTTTAGTCAAACCTTTAAAAGTTTATTATAATTATATTGTACAAGTCTGCTCAACATAAATTATTATATTATTGGCATTTTACTTATTATGGGTTAGTTAGGTGAAGAGTCACGTCTCTTCATGAGACATTGTTTTGTAGAAATAGAGGATAGGTTCCTCTCATTTGGACACACACTCACACACTTCTCTTGTGCATCTTGGAGCACATAAGAAGGTCCAGTGCACAAGTCTTGGAGACTGGTTCTTTTGGTGTTTTGGTCTTGGTATTTCTTGGAGAGCTATAGTGCATCATTGTATTGGTTGAAGGAATCTATATTGCGGATTTTGGTTGTTGGGTTTTCTCCCCCATGAGGGTTTCCCGAGATAATATTTATGTTCTATTGTATATGTGATTGTGTATATTTTAGTGATCCTGTTACAATTGCTATTGGATTAAGTAATTGTAATTGTGTAACTAGAAAATTTAAAATTTCAACATGGTATCAAAGCAGGCCTGAATAGAAGCCAATTGTAGATCTAGAAGCCTAGAGATAGCTTTCAGACAAACCAATACCATCATAAGGTAGGATGACTACCAAAACAAAGATCAATGAGAAACTAGATGGAGATGATAACTTCAAGGCCTGGAAGTACAGAGTAACCCTCCTTCTTGAAGAACATGAACTGGATAAGTTCATTATAGAAGAGGTTCAAGAACCTCAAGGAGATGAAGCTAAGGAAAAATATAAGAAGGAAATGGTGAGAGAAAATATGATTATTGTAGACTCCATTAAGGACCACCTTATCCATCATATATCATCATTATCTTCTCTAAATAAAATGATGGACACCTTAACTCATATGTTTGAGGGAAGCAACATAAATTGAAGAATGACTCTAAGATATCAGTTGAAGAATGTGAAAATGCAGAACTTAGAAACCATTCACTCCTACTTCTCAAGAATGAATCAAATCAAGGAGCAGATAGAAGCCATTGGTGACTCAGTAGAAGGAGAAGAGATGGTGATGACTACCTTGAATGGCCTCCCAAGGTCATGGGATGCATTCATCCAAGGAATTTGTTTAAGAAATAAGCTTCCCAATTTCAGTAGGATTTGGGAAGATTGTAACCAGGAAGAAGCTATGATAGTTGTAAGAGAAGAAAAGATGGAAGATGAAGATCAAGACCTAGCCACCCACACCAGGAAAGGAAAGAACAAGAAGGATAATTCTTTACCTAAGAAGTTTAATATGGGTCAAAGAGACAAATCAAATATCATATGTTACTGTTGTCGGGAATTGGGACACTTTATTAGGGATTGCGCCCTCATTATGGAAATTAAGAATAAGAAAGGAAGTAAGAGGCATAGAGCTCACACAACTGAAGATGATGAGCCTCCCAAGAAGGTTGCAAAGAAAGATGAATCTAGTGATTAGGATTATGTTCTTATCTCATCCCTCATAGGTATTGTTACTCATGGAAATGACACTTGGTTGATAGACAGTGGTGCTTCCAAGCACATGACAGGCTATGAAGACTCTGTAACTAAATTTATTCATAAAGATTCACCTCACAAGGTGAAATTGGGTGATGACTATTAGTATCCAATCAAACATGTTGGAGAAGCTTCCTAAAAGTTAAACTCAGGAAATCTAATGAAGATGAAGGAAGTTCTCTATGTTCCAGGTTTAAAAAAGAATCTTCTCTCAATTTCAGCATTGGACAAGAAAGGATTTAGAGTATCATTTATTGATGGTAAAGTTCTTATGTGGCCTAGAGGGAAGACCCTTGATAATGCAGTAGTGATTGGATTTGAAGAAGGAGGACTTTAAAAATTAAAAGGACATTCAAACTCCGCAATGATTCATGATATTGTGAATCCTAGTGAACTATGGCATAGGATATTTTCTCACCTACATTACAAAGCTCTTCCAGTTGTGAGAAAGATGGTGATAGGTCTTCTAGAAATCCAAACTATACCAAATGTTGTGTGAAAAGGATGTGCACAAGAAAAGAACGTGAAGCACTCCTTTCCCAATAGAGATAGCAGATCCAAAGGAGTTTTGGACATTGTGCATTCAGACGTATGTGGACCGATGTCGACAACACAAATAAGTGGGTATGTATATTATGTATCTTTCATTTATGAT
Organism: Picea glauca; assembly: GCA_000966675.3. Classification (NCBI taxonomy): domain Eukaryota; kingdom Viridiplantae; phylum Streptophyta; class Pinopsida; order Pinales; family Pinaceae; genus Picea; species Picea glauca. The sequence continues at coordinate 45,268 of JZKD02S2046265.1, read as the reverse complement.
TACTCATGTAAAACTTGGATTTATTTGTTAAAAGAAAAGAATGAAGTTTTTGGAAAATTCAAAGAGTTCAAGGCTTTGGTAGAAAACTTGACAGAGAGGAATATAAAGACCTTGCGATCAAACAATGGAGGTGAATTCACCTCAGAAGAAATCAAGGATTATTGCAAGGAAGTTGGGATTAAGAGGGAGCTTTCTACCCCCTATAACCCTCAACAAAATGGAATAGTTGAAAGGAAGAACTGGAAAATCATGGAAGTAGTAAAGGCCATGATCCATGATCAAGATCTTCCTATGCATCTGTGGAAAGAAGCAGTGAAAATGAAAATGTACATGCAGAATAAAATTCCCCATAAGGTGATTGAAAACAAGACACCCGAGGAAATGTTTCAGGAGAGAATCCAGAAGTTAGCAATTTTAAAATATTTGGTTGCCCTGTATTTGTTCACATCCCCAAGGAAAAGAGGACAAAGTTGGACACTTCCGGACGAAAGGGAATATTTGTTAGTTACAGTGACACATCGAAGGCTTACAACATATACATTCCTGGTCACTAGAAAGTGGAGATCAACTGAGATGTAACCTTCGATGAGAATGTAGATTTCAGTAAATCTAAATAGATCCGTGCAGAAGAGGCACATGAAAAAGAGAATGAAGTTCCTAAAGTTCTAGATTCACTTGAACCAGAGGAAGTCATTCCAAAGGATAATGACATGGTAGAACCTCAGAAACCAGTCAAGATACCGTCTCACAAGAGAATACCAACTTGGGCACAAGAGCTTATCATAGATGCAAAACGAATTGGTGCCACGGAGAAATATTTCATGGAAAGTAAGAAGTCGAAGTCATATTCCAGCTACATGGCATTCATGTGTGACATAATGGATGCAAAAACTTCCAGTTATGAAGAGGTTGCAGAAAATCAAATATGGAAAGATGCCATGGAAGAGGAATACTAGTCCATTATGCAGAATGATGTTTGGGATGTGGTTCCCATACCAAAGGAAAAAGATTTTGTGAGTTCGAAATGGATCTACAAGATGAAACACACAGTTGATGGCAGTATTGAAAAATATAAAGCAATATTTGTGGCCCGGGGTTTCTCTCAGAAGGAAGAGATTGACTATGAAGAGACTTTTTCTCCCGTAGAAAGATATACCTTGATCAAGACTATACTTTCATTGGCCGCTATGATGAAATGGAAAGTGCACCAGATGGATGTAAAGATATCCTTCTTGAATGGTGAAATAAAAGAGGAAGTTTATGTGGAGAAACCACTTGGATTTCAGACACATGACAGGGAGACTCATGTGTGCAGATTAAAGAAGGCTTTATATGGAATTGAAGAAGGAAACCAGAGCATGGTATGGTAGGATTGACAATTTTCTGATGAGCTTGGGTTTTACCAAGAGAAGTCCAGATCGTAACCTTTACTTTAAGGTTGAGGATGTGAACTGGTGATACTATTGTTGTATGTATATGACCTATTTCTAATAGGTGTGAAAAATCTCATCACTGAATGTAAGAGAAAATTGGCTGCAGAATTTGAGATGAAAGCTTTAGGAATGATGCACTACTTCTTGGGACTAGAAGTTTGGCGGAGATCAGATGGGATTTTCCTAAATCAAAGAAAGTATGTTGTGGAAATATTGAAGAGGTTCGAGATGTTGAACTATAAGGCCATGGTTACTCCGATGGTATCAAATCTTAAGTTGTTGCAAGATACAACTTCAGAGATTGTGGATTCTACCTTATACAGGTAGATAGTAGGCTTGTTGATGTATTTGATGAACACAAGACTAGATATATGTTTTGTTATGAAAACCCTGAGTCAGTATTTGGAGAATCCCAGACAGGTTCACTTGGTTGCAAAAAAACATGTGTTGAGGTACCTTAAGGGTACTCTAGATCATGGTCTTTGGTATAGATCTGACCATGAATTTGGATTGTATGGATAATCAGATTCATATTGGGCCAAAAATATTTCTTACCGAAAGAGCACTTCCAGATACTATTTCAGTCTTGGCTCCAATATGGTCTTGTAGAGCAACATAAAGAAATCATGTGTGGCACTCAGTACGAATGAAGCTGAGTATGCGACAACATGTGCAGCGAGCAGAGAAGCAGTATGGCTTCGAAAGCTGTTGTATGGGTTATTTGGTCTTGGGTATGAGGTGACCTGCATTTGGTGTGATAACCAAAGTTGCATGAAGTTGTCAAAGAACCTGGTGTTCCAGGACAGGTCGAAGCATATTGAGATCAAATACTACTATATCAGGGATATGGTACAGAGGGGAGTAGTGAGGCTCTAGTTCGTGACTACCAAGGATTAGGTTGTGGATGTGTTCACCAAGACATTGTCGAGGATGGAGTTCAAGTACTTCAGGAACAAGATTGGTGTGGTCCCTCTTTAGAGGGAGTGACAGATGGAAAAATCTCATCCAGCATGAAAAAGGGTTGGAACTGAGATAGGAGTGCACATGATCAGGTATTGATGCATCGTAGGGAGTGGATGTTCTGGGGACATTTTGTAGCTATTGAGAGCTACCCACAAACCTTGGTTTCATGGAGTGAAGTCATGTTTCATTATGGATATCCAAGGGTTGGAACTGAGACAAGAGTGCACATGATCAGGTACTAATGCATCACAGGGAGTGGATGTCCCGGGGACATGTTGTAGTTATTGAGAGATACCCACAGACCTTGGTTGCATGGGGTGAAGTCATGTTTCACTATGAATATCCGAGGATGTATAGATTCACATGTTAAACAGTAAATGGATGTGAGCTCGTGTGATATCAGACTTGGAGTCCGTGTCTGGAAAAAATACCTTCCTAGTTAAGAGGGAGTGTTAATATTTTTGGTGTAACTACGGAATATATTCTTGTATATTTGTTTTAGTCAAACCTTTAAAAGGTTATTATAATTATATTGTACAAGTCTACTCAAAATAAATTATTATATTATTGGTATTTTACTTATTATGGGCTAGTTAGGTGAAGAGTCATGTCTCTTCATGAGACACTGTTGTTTATAAATAGAGGATAGGTTCCTCTCATTTGGAAACACACTCACACACTTCTCTTGTGCATATTGGAGCGCATAAGAAGGTCCAATGCACAAGTCTTGGAGACTAGTTCTTTTGGTGTTTTGGTCTTGGTCTTTCTTGGAGAGCTATAATGCATCATTGTATTGGTTAAAGGAATCTATATTGAGAATTTTGGTTGTTGGGTTTTCTCCCCCATGAGGGTTTCCCAGGATAATATTTGTGTACTATTGTATTTGTGATTGTGTATCTTTCACTAATCCTACTACAATTTCTATTGGATTAAGTAATTGTAATTGTGTAACTAGAAAATTTAAAATTTCAACACTTATGCTATTATTGTTTAGTAAATTGAAAAGAACTTAATAACAGCTCTAAATTTTACAAGATAAGGGTGTGTTTTCGTTGTTAGGTTCATCCTCTTAACAAACTCTACTAATATTAGGTTCTTTTGGAAACCATTGTCAATAATGAAATGGAGCGGGTCCCCTTCACCCACATATGTGAGTGGAATAGGTTTTCCCCTTATTCAGGATCCTCCGGTTCCTTTTCTTGGACCATTGTGGTAGCGATGGTGACATTTGTTTCTACGCCAATGATATGTTTTCCCTATCTAGTTATGAATCATATTTTGAGCTGACATCTAACTTTGGGTTTTCATCTCAACCAACAATGATTGTTTGGAGAGACATTAATCAGTGTTGTGCCAAGGTATTTTGTGGAACTCACACCACTTTTTAGTGTCCTTCTTCGATGATCCAAGTGGATATTGGTGGCCACCCATCTATTCCATTGGCTCGAAATACAATTTCCCACCTTGGCAGTTTTTCTATAGTTTTTTGGGTCCCAAAATTTTGGGTCTATTTTGAGACCCTAAATGATTTTTTTTTTCGGTTTGGGAGCCTAGGTGATAGCCTATGCTTGGTAAAAATGTGTTCCTCTCATATATACCTTTTCAATGAGCTATCGTTCACCCCAAATAGAGATTGTACACAAAAGTTACGCCCTCGGGAAGTTGATGTATTAACTACCCCTGTTGGGGCCCGCAAATCTTTTGGTGTTTCATCTTCTAGGGTTAGGGTTTTGGATTTTATTTATGTTAAAAAGACCTTTGGAGCCTCATTGTAAACATAATATTATTGTAAATGAGTGTAGCAGTCACATCTCTTCTCAAAGATAAGCTTCCACCATTCTAGAGAATTCATTCACTTTGTATTTTTACAGTTTCTATACATTTCTTTCATTAATAAAAATTGTGCATTATTGTATCTCTGTGTTTCTTGCAATATATATGTGTATTTACTTATTATATTTCCACCTTCATTTCATTCTAAAAATAATCCATATCAGTGGCATCAGAGCAGGCTGCTTCTTGTTGTTTCTTAGTGCATGTCCTCGACGAGGTCATGGTATAAAGAGTTGGTTTTCGAGCTATTTTCTCTTGAGAAAAACTTCTCTTGCCATCCCAAGTGGCATCCCATGGTGGAAGAAAAGAGAGACAATAGATTAGAATATTATATTAATCTATTGCTTGAGGAATACCTCACGCGACAAAGGGACAAAATGATGGAGAATTTTTTCCAAATCCTTCTACGACTGTCGACAACAGTAGATGTGTCTTCATCAAGCAACCACTTTGGAAGCACTACCTCTTTCACGGTACAAGTTAATTATGATATTCTCGTGTTTGAAGGTCAGATAGATGTGGATTCTTTGGAAAAGTGGTTAAACTTGCTGGAAGGTTATTTCTCTATCCACAATTTTTCTGATAGAGGCTCCTCAACGTTGTCCCTCATGTCAAATATTGTTGGGAAACTTACTGGGAGAAAAATTCCATAGTGGAATCTGGAATATTTTGGGTCGAGCCCACTTGGGATTTTTTTGTGGATGCAGTCAAGGAACAATATTACCATGTTGGAAACTATGACGAACAATACATGAGATGGACCACACTGTGTCAATGGCAGGGCCAAATAGTGCCAGAGTTCACAAATAACTTCCATACCTTGCGCACCAAGATGGGTATCAATTACTTCGAGTGAAATTTGGTTTTGAAATATCGTGGGGATCTACATAGGTACATCCAAACTGAAATGGAGTTTCTAGACATCTCATCAATGGGATATGCTCATTGATATGTTGTCAAAATTGAGCATAAATTTAAGAAACATAACAACTGAGAGTTCGAGTCTGCAAATAAGCAACAATCAAAGTATGGTAAATATGGCCCTAACTCACAGAACAACCAAACAAAAAAAAACCAGTCCAAGCCATAGGAAAATAAGGGTAAAAGGAAGACAAAGAAGGACACTGGAAAGTGGTGCGACTTCCACAAAATCCCTTGGCACAATACTAATGAATGTTGCTCAAAAAAGTCATTGGTGGTCGAGCTCAGAGAAAGATAGATGAGCCCCAAATCAGACCCTAATTCATAAAACAATAATAGGATATAGATCATTAATGCAAATCCCACTACTACTATTGCAACCACAACAATCCAACCAAAAGAACCAAAGGATCCTGAGGAGGGCGAGCGCCTTTTCCATTCACAGATGTGGGTGAAGGGGACCTCACTACATTTTATTGTTGATAATGGAAGCCAGAAGAACCTCATCTCAACAGAGTTTTTCAAGAAACTGTATTGTTTGAAAACACCACACTCGCAACCATACAACATCGAGTGGCTTCACCAGGGTCGGGATATTTGCGTTAAAAAATAGTGTCGCTGGTCCTACGACATCAAGCCCTTCAAGAATAAGGTATTGTGTGATGTTTCCCCAATGGAATTATGTGATGTTCTATTAGGAAAGAAATATATGTGAAATATTCATGATTTTTATGAGTCTCGACCCCATAGTGTCATTGTTACATTGGAGGGTCAAATCTACAGTATACCATAAGTAGTTTCGACTACTATCCCAACAAAACAATGTCGCAAAGTAATCTCTCATATTGCAAAGTTCAGCTTCTTCGTGATATGGTCATAAGGAAAATAGAAGGACAATGCAACCACTTCATCCTTGACCCAAGACCTTTCTATCCCGCAGAAGCAGATCGACAAGATCGTAGAAGAGCACAAAGATATTTGTACTTCACCTATGGGGGTGCCTCCACACTACCTAGTCAAGAAAAGTATTGAAGGCTCCCTTCATACTCTTCATGTTGCATCTTCACCAACAGAGTCATCCCACACTTAGGAGGATCATGTATCTACATTGGTTGAACATATCCATCCCCTCTAGAAACAGGTTCATGATAGCCTCCAACAAGCTAAGCAGGACAACTTCTTCAGCAAGGCAAGAAGCTCACCAAGGTTTAGATTCAAAAAAATATTCCCCGGGAACTTGATGCAATGGAGACCATTGCTTCCTAATGGGGGAGGAATGATTAAGGTGGATATCGATGGCCACCCACCTATTCAAATGGCTTGAAATACAATTTTCCACCTTAGTATTTGTTTTACAGTTTTTCAGGTCCCAAACTTCTGGGACTGTTTTGAGGCACTAAACGATGTTTTTTGGATATTTGAGGGCCCACGCAATAGCATGGCCTAGTCAAAATGTGTTCCTCTCGGATAGAACTTTCCAATGAGTTATCATGCACCCCAAAAGGAGATTGTATGAAAAAGTTATGCCCTCGGAAAGTTGAAGTATCAACTACCCCCATCGGGGCCCGCAAACCTTTTGGTGTTTCATCTTCTAGGGTTAGGGTTTGGGATTTTATTTATGTTAAAAAGATGTTTAGAGCCTCATTGTAAACATCATCTTCTTGGGAATGGGCGTAGTCATCACATCTCTTCTTAGAGATAAGATGCCACCATTTTAGCGAGTTAATTTACTCTGTATTTTTACAGTTTCTATACGTTTCTTTCATTAATAAAAATTGTGCATTACTTTATCTTTGTGTTTCTTGCAATATGTTTATTTATTTACTTATTATATTTTCGCCTTCATTTCATTCTCAAAATAATTTGGATCATTCAAATTCTTGTTACCCTTCTTTGCTTGTGGCTTGGAATGGTTGTCGTGGGGTTGGCCATCCTTTATCTGTCCTTCGTTTTGGGAGTTAGTGCAACCTTTATTGTGCTTCTACTATGATGGGTTTGCAAAAATGAAATCCCGCTTATTTATTTTGTTTAAATTTTGCTCAATCTTGACAACATATCGGTAAGTGGCTCCCAGTGAGGAGGTGTCCAGGAACTCCATATCTATTTGGAAGTACTTATGTAGGCCACTATGGTACTTTAGAACCAGGTGCTTCTCAGAGTCGTTAATACCCATATTTGTGCGTAGGGTATGGAATATTTTGGTGTACTCTGACATTGTTTGGTCTCTCTCATGACGCAGAGTTGTCCATCTCGTGTATTGGTCATTGTAGTTTCCAATAGTGTAGCATTTCTCCTTGAGGGCATCAACAAAATCCACCCAAGTGGGTTCTGACCCAAAAATTGCAGACACATCTATGACATTTTGCTCACAGTGAATTTTCCACCAATCTCTGATATGGTTAAAGGATTTAAGGATCACAAAGGTGATTTTTTCACTGTTGGAAAAATTTTGGACAAAGAAATAACCCTCTACCAGACTTAATTATTTTTCCAAAGCGTCAATGTCTATCTAGCCTTCAAATAAAAGAATATCAAAGTTAACTTGTCCCTTGAAGGGTGTCACACCTTCGAAGTGACCATTGGTTGAAGGTGCCTCCATTTTTATTGGCATTCATCGAAGGACCTTGGAAAAATTATCCATCATCTCGTTCTTATGTTGCATGAGGGATTCCTCAATCAACAATTTGATAGGATCTCATGCTCCATCATATCGCTTTTATTCTTCCATGGGAGGATTCTTGGGCCAACGAGAGAGTTCTTCCCCAAGCTCAACCAGTTCAAGACATAATTCTTGATAGCTTGACCTCATTGGGGACATGCACAGAGAAACAACAAAAACCAAATTGTTCTAATACCACTGATGTGGATTATGTTGAGAATGAAATGAAGGTAGAGATATAACAAGGAAAAACATAGATATATTGCATGAAACACAATAATATATTTGAACTTATATTTTATTAATGAATGGAATACAAAATATTGTAAAATGCAAAGCACACAAACTAGCTAGAATGGTGGTAGCTTATCCTTGAAGAGAGAGATGTGTTGGGTACGATCATTCACAAGAATCTAATTACAAAGAGGTTGAAAAAGGCCTTTTAACAAAAAGCATCAATGAGAAAACTCTAAACATCCAAAATCATAACTCCATAGGATGAAACACCAAAAGATTTGTGGGCCCCGATGTGGAAAGTTGATACGTCAACTTGCCGAGGGCATAACGTTTTCATATGATCTTCGTTTGGGGTGCTCGGTAGGTCGTCAAAAAGATATAATTGAAAAGTACAAATCTGAACATCATAAAATCTACCTCCATATTCCGATTGAGCATTATCATGCCAAAACAAATGTCATTTAGGGCCTCAAAATGACCCCGAAAGTTTGGGACCCCAAAAAATGTAGAAAAAATACCAAGATGTGGAACCATTCTGAATTAGTGGAACAAGTGGGTGGCTACCAATATCCACCTCGATCAATATTTCTAAGAAATAATTTATCGATGGCATAATCTGTGTCGAGGAAAATGGTTTTCTTGGGAGAAATGCATTTTGAAGAAAAAATCGTGAATTTGTGAAGCAATATTGGCGTTGATGATTTCAAAATTTGCAAGGAATAAAAGGAGTTTCCCATATTAGATAGAGATTGACATGGAAGCTTTGAAATCATAAAATATTGAAAAGAGATTAAAAAGTTAGAATCAACTTAAAAGGGGCCCATACTATTTATCCTTCAATGGAATGAAATAAAAAAAAGAAACAGTAAAGGGAAATTGTTGCTATCACAACATACCCTTAATTTTGGTATTGTGTAACTAAAGTTGTGAAGATATAAATTGATATTTTAAAGTTATTGTTGGAATGATAAACTAGCTATCCAACATATAAATTCTAGTACTCTATAATTTATATCTAAGAAGTAGTTTGAAATTGTTGTATTCATACAAGAGCAATACTCTTGTACCTATTGTATTAATATGAGGAATTATGTATGTTATTTTGAGAATCAAAATCAATTCTGAATTGATATTTTTGTGTTGGTATCGAGAGAATCATTTTGCCTCGTACGTATGTAAATTTGAGTTATAGTTTCATATTTGAAATCATTTCCTTACACTGTAATTCATTGGTTAAATAGGTGAAGATATCACGCAGTGATATCGGAGTTAAATTTGCAACCATAGTTGCATTAATTGAGATATCACACCATAATATTTAACTTGCTATCGCTCACACGTGTTTGTATTTATCTAGTTTAATTTAAAAAAAAACAACAAGTAGTATCCAACATTGACATTGCAATCATAGTCAACCAATGTTGGAATTAACACATAGTAAGTTAAGAAGACAACTTATGAAACATATGGTTAGGCTGTATACTTACATATAAGTGCATAATTGATCGTTGTGATTCCCCATTCTAACTTGGTAGAATAAATTTTAGAGTAACTTTTATTTCCAATCATTTAGATCTCATCGTAGAATAGATGGTTTAGTATAAAGTCTTTACTCAAGTAGAAGTGACAATTTGATTAATGGTATAGTTCTAATTTGATTTAAATCATAGTTGATTTAAATGGTAATAGACTTTGTATAGTATATAACATTTGTAAATTAAGAGGAAAATAATCTAAATATATACACATATATAATCTTAGTTGTTACGAGTAACTAAAGACTTGATTGAGTGGTATTCAGAAGACTTTGGCGCTACAATTTAACGATTGTATTCATGTTATCAAGTATTGATCAATTAATGTCTGAATGAAGAGATTGAATATATCTATCTATATATATATATATATATATATACCTTGATGAAATTGTGCAATCTTATACGCATTTTGCGGAGGGTGACTATCACATTTTCTTAAACATAACTTAAATTTCATTATGATTGTATGCAAGTGTCTGAATTGGATTGTTACATTAGGATGGGTGGTACACTCTGATACCCCTTTTGACAAATATGATATTTCCACAAAGGTCAAACATCTCAAACAATCACTCACACAAATAGATCAAAGATTGGCACACTAGTTCATTATGTGGTTACAACCCTTAGAGAGGGAAACAATCCATGACCCTTCCCAACATGGCCACTTGAGGAAAGATATTAATGAAAAACAAATGAATTTTACATATTATTTTATCTCAATAAATCATCATAATATGACCCTTCATTCTCTTTAAATAGAGATCATTGACAATTGGGTGTTAAGACACATATTGATATAGCTATTAGTATCGAAGGAGAATGTGAATTGTCATATTACTTTATGTTTAGAACATATCGTGATTGTTGGATTACATAACTAAAAATGCATACTAATGTGCATACTAAGGAAGCACACTTTACCTAAAAACACATTAGACCAAGTTGATCTTAACTAACTCCTAAGTGTCTAAATATCCTAATAAATTCCACCTCATAGTTTACCCAATTCATTTTCTTTCTTCCAATCACATAATGGATCATTAGCTATGAATTTCTCATCATAGAAATTCACAACATGTATAAACATTTATATTAGCTAATTTTATATTCGTATAGCTATACTTTTATCAATAAAATAAAATTTAAGGCGAAAGAAAATCCCTCATTATCTTGTTTTCCTTGTTGGACAACTTCACCATTTGTTACTATAAAAAATTCCTTAGCATCATGTAGCTATTGTTAATATCACTGTAAGTTTTAAACCTGTGAAGTATAACAATGCATATAGATTCTTGAGCAAAACATAAATTAATTAATGGCTCATTCATATAGTACACAGAGATTTATACCGGAAACCCTCAACCAAAAAAACCTTTCTATTTCATTATATCGAATTTCACCATTCACCATACAATATGTAGTACGTTTGATAAATTGGTTTAAACCATACTGGTCGGCTGGTCGGTTGGATTTCAAATTCCAACCCTGTTCATCATCAAGCGATTAAATTAATGTTGTCGAAGTTTTTAAATTGCAAATCCTACAAGCAAATAATATGAACAGCTCAAGGCATGTTATTTGAAATTACAAGGCTGGCCTTAATGCAGCTCAAGATCCTCTTACCGTTTGTTCTCTATTGTGATAAAAAAGTTGCAACTACAGTAGAAAAGTATGACACAACCATAGTAGTAATACTCGTTTCTAATGCTGCAAAAGTACAGGAAATTAATAATACCCAAATAGACATTGTCAGATCTAAAGTAATCGCGAGGGGCACTGCATGATTCTTCGGAATATCTGTTGATGGCCACCGATCTATTTATGGCTCTTGTGTATAGACTGCTTGTAGATTGGAGGACGACTCATGAGTAATTATACTCTTCGACATATATTGTTTTCAAGAATGTCTTTAAAATTGGAGCCCTATGATGTTCCACTCTGCAATATCATTAGAGTCTAAGTGAGAGTATTAATATGAATTTAAAGTGTGTTGATTTACTTTTGTAAATTAGGTGAATTAATACAAATTTAAATTGATTTATTGTTAAGCATAATTGTATTTTTTACTCTAAAACATGTTTGTATTTTTTTTTTAAATTCTTAACATAAGTATTTTTTTTATTATTTTTCTATTATGTACTCACAATTAGTGGTTAAATTTGACCGGTATATGCCAAAGCATGTATTTAGTCTAAAAAATCTTTCAACCCAAGAGGAAAAAAGACACAACAAAAAATGGCCCTCTAGAATGGAAAGCCAGTTACAAAGTAGTAGATCTATACAATAAGCATATGATCAAGGAGAAAAATATCAGCCCAAAAAAACCAAAGGAAAAGCGACCAATCACCAAGATGAACACTGGAACCCAACCAAAAAGTGCAAGACAATCCCCGAGAAGCTATCATGATTGAGTTGTGAAAGCAATCCTCCAAAGGATCTCCAAGAGCTAGACGGATCAGGTCAGAGCGGTATGCAACCCTCTCTTAACAAGGAACAAAAGAATTAGAAGCACCCCTGCTCCCACAATCAATGAGAAATTTGCCCACACCTCCACGAAACCAAAGATTGAAAGACCAACAAAACGACACACCCAAAAAAATAACCTCAAAGAACTACCCAAATCCTCAAACAACACTACACGCCCACAACAAGGACGTCAACGCACTGATCCACCCACCACAAGAAGAAAGAAGAGTAAAATCGAGAACAAGAAGTAGGAAAATACACCATCACTCATCACTCTAAGCTCCAGAAGAAGAGATATTCAGAAACCCCGAAACCCAATGCCCATGATACCGAGACATGACACCAACACCCATGCAACATAGGTTTAAAATCTTAGAAGATACATCAAACCTTGAACATAATGGCAGCCAAAGGAGAACGTGAGATAAAGAGACGACCCACAGACGAAGTTGAGGAGAGACCACACCAAAAGAAGGCACCTGTGATAAGAGACAAGGAAAACCAAGCATCCGAAAAGGAGATCCGAGAAAGAAACACCATATCAGAAGGGAGGACGAGCTCTGTGCCCACACCTTCACACCACAAAGGGACTTCACGCACAAACTACCACCACAAAAAAACGCCAGGCAGCTCGCCAGGAATAATGCCAAAGGTAGCGAGGAAGAGAAACACAAGATCGACTAGAGAGCAAGGGCCACAGACACAAATCGAAAATCGGTAGCCAAGGCACCACTTCAACCGAGCGACCATAGAAAATACGAACACGGTCCCAATGACCATACACATAGACCCTCCCCCGAGCACGCACGTCGGCTGTGGACGATAGAAAGAAGCGAGATTGCTACAAGAAGAGAGTTCTGGGGCCACGGTTTCCCCAGCCTTATCCTATCATTTATAACTATATATATTATAATAATAAAAATATATATTATAATATAATATAATATAATAACAATATATATTAAAATATATAATATAATATAATAACAATTTCCTAAATTTGAATGTTGATTTTTGTGTAAAGTATACATATGCACAGTAGAGGTTACAAATTCTATAAAACACCTTTTTGTACACTTATTTTCTCGTTATATTTGTTTTTTGAGAATCCACATTTAAATACCTTGCTACTTGTGTTTTTAATGTCTTTGAATCTTGATAATAAGAATAAATATGGGTGAAGTGGGCTTCTCACAAGCTCTATTTTATTTCATTTTAGAAAACATTAGTGGTTGTTATTTGAAAAAACAAATCCAAAATAATTCAGTAATATCTATTATTTCATTATATTAATAACTATAGTTATTTTAAATTTTGCAATCCATAACTTTTATTATTATTTTTACAACAACCATTCTTAACTACTTTTTCCCTTTTCTAATAGCAGCTATCTTGACATCATTGCATGCACATTACTTAGTATTTGGTCTTTTTCCCTTTTCCAATAGCAACTATTTTGACATCATTGCATGCATATTACTTAGTATTTGGTCGGTTGTTTTTGTACAATGATTGGATCTATGCGAAATTGAGGCATAGAAAGAAGTTGGAACCTCTTATTTGGTGATTTTCTAAATTGAAACTATGTGCAAACTCCTATATCAAGGTAATATGTTAAGTTTTTTTGTTTATGTTTTTAATGGTGTTGTATTCCATGTGAAATAGTTTGATAATATTATGTTAAATGCAATTTCATAATAATTTTATGTTGTGCTTAGATGCTTTTGTATATACAATAAAAATGAACAAAAACAGATATAGCACATAATATTTAAATGAAAGACAAAAATAAAAATAAAACGTCATGAGAAAAAGACTTAAAAAAAATAAAATTTGATCATAATTTTTTTTTTACTTAAGAGGTATGAATTCCGATAAATCCAATATAAACTATATGAATATTATGATTATATAATTTTATACTTTAAGAAAATATTTCATTTTAAAATAATATAAAAAATAATTTATTTTTAAAAATAAGGATAAGAAGGTCATTACCCTGCGTAGGCTTTCGGGGCTGAGGATGCACACTTGCCTCCACTGAGAGTGATAACCCACCAATAACATCGCAGTGCACTCCAATTCCCCATATGGGAGCATTGTATTGGTCCACCCACTCCACTCGACAGCCCCAAACTAAAGCGTACTCTGGGCCAGGTTGAATCAGGGAGTCCACTAGATTGGAGCCCAGCTCACCGCAATCTTCAACATCTAAATTATTATAATAATAAAATTATTATTACTTTGAAATTATAATACTATAAAAAATCTAAACTAATTTAAGTTAACATGAATTTGTATCAATGTCTGCCGACAACGACTTTATATAAATAAAGTTTATATAAACGTTAGGATTCAAGAATTTACTTCAATGTAAACTAAGCCATTTAAATTTGATAAATGTTTGTAACATGATTCACTTAGTAGCTTCTAAAATTCAAACTTGATGAATTCCTATAAACAAATTTTTTAGATAAATGTCACTTGGATTGGAGAATTTACCTCTATGCAAAGTAAGCCATATTTAAATTTAATAATGCTTGCAACATGATACACTTGGTGGCTTTTTAAATTCAAATTTGATTGTACTTGAAATATGGTGTATTAAGTAGTTTTTTAAAGTAAAATATTAATTAAAAATTTGATAACTTGATATATATAAAGGTGTAGGGAACTTATAACTTTAAGTTATGTTGTGGTATCATTTATTAAACATATTTTGTTATTTTTATTTATTATTAATATTATTTTTTTAAATTACCTAAAGTCATTGTATTAGTTTAAGATATTGTACAAAAACTTTGTTATTGATCTATCATTTAGAAAATCAGATCATAAACAATGCATTATGGTCTGTAGAATCTTAGTTTTTTAAAGCTATAAAATTGTCTAAACAATAAAAAATAGATATGTCTCATGAGAAGTTGATATGATGTTGCCTAACATAGTAAACATTAGAAGGAGGTGGGGAAAAGGATCTCAAACCTGTGAAATTGAAAAACAAACTAATTAAAACAAAAAACATGAGAGGATTAAGCTAAATGAAGATGTTCCTCAGCCGCAAGAACTTGAGTTTGAGGAAAATATAGGTTGGTCAGGTCATGTCTAGTGAGATTCTCAACCATCAGGTGAATTTTATGGTCCACGAGCTTTGTTTGCAAGTTCACGTCATCCAACTGAAGTAGAATCTCTTGGTGTGATTTGTGCCTCTCAACTAGGACTCGACTGATCAACATTTTAATATGTTAGTAGATGTCAATGGTTTTCAAGTACTAGGACTCCCTTGTCTGCATAGTTCCAAGGTCTGGAATCCAAGAATTGGTGTTATTCATGACCTCTTCATCAGGAAAAAAACATTGAAGTAATCTAACATACGCCTTCACCAACTCAATTTATGCCCTGATCTCAGGTGGGGTATGAATTTGGTATGCCTCTGCTGTTGAAATGAGACGAGTTCCCAAAGAGCAGTGAGAAGAGTTTCCCCAGGCCGTGGATGAGAGAAAGAGGGAAGAAATGCAAGGTAAATAGAGGAGAGACAGAAAGAGAGAGCCCAGGTACCGGAGGGAGGGGGGAGAGAAATATGGAGTAGAGGATGGGTAATAGAGGAGTTGAATGAATGAGGAGACTGTGGAGGAAAACATAACAAAGAACCATCATGTTGCATAGGTGAAGGACATAGCTAACAAAAGTCCATGATCATTGTCGTAGGGGTCATAATTGTAAATGAATGAGCCTAGATATCCCAAGATGTGGGAAGGATGAAGGCAAAGATCATACAATACCAGAGTGTCACCGAGTCGAGGCATAAGGGAAAATGATGTTGCATGAGGGAAGATCAAGGTGGGCGCCCAGGTGGGAAATAAATGTTAAGGGTTGGTGATAGGTGGCAACACTCCTCAGGGAAATATCTCACCATCATAAAACATCCCTAACACCCGATACATGTGTATTTATTTTTTATTTTAAAAATATGTAAAAAGTATTAATATTTTATAGTCAAAATGAATATTAGGATATATTTTAGTTATATAATATAATTTTTTATTTTATTTTATAATATATATATATATAGAGAGAGAGAGAGAGAGAGAGAGAGAGAGAGAGAGAGAGAGAGAGAGAGAGATTTATTTTTTCCTTGGCATTCTATCCATGTGTTGATCTTCTTTTCCAAAATAATTATGTATAAATTAGCTAAAATGAGGATAATCATTATAGGGATTTCTTTTGTCCTCTCTTTTAAAAATAGGTACAATGAGTTTTTGAGTCCAAGGTTTTGGGAATCCTTGTTTGATAGCTAAATTGAAGAGATTATGTATGTGAGGGATGAGGATATGTCCTCCAATTTTTAATATTTCATCTTGGTAACCTTCGATGTCCTTAGATTTTCCTTTTGAGAGACGCTTAACCGTAAGCTTAATGTCTTCTATAGAAAAAACTTCATCCTTTGTAGAGTTGTTTGACATGCTATCCATGATGTCATGGGATTCATATTACATATTTTTAAGGTAAAAATTCCCGTCCTTCAAAGGAATCTTATTATTTTCTTTAGTTTTATGAGTTAGAATTTGCCTCTAGAATTTCTTAGGATCTATCTTAAATAGGTGCAAAAGCTTCTCTTGCTTCCTATTTACATAGTCTTTTTTTTCATTTAATTAAGGTTTTGTATCTATTTATCTTATTAGATTTTAAAGATGCATTGGAAGCATGCCTAACAAATTTTCTAGAAATTTTATATTCATTATTGTACCCAGGGTTAGTTGTACTTTTTTTCTTTTCTCTTTACATAGCACCTCAATAGAGAAATGGTTAATTGAAGTAGAGAGGGTTGTTGTAAAATTATGATAGTTAGCTTCAATATTTTTTTGATATGATATGAGATTTAAAACATTGCTTAAGTCTTTTAATAAGAGATCTACTTTTTTCTTGTCAAAAATTAAGTGCCTTTGGTTTTCATAGTGCTCCTCTACAAATATTTTGTGCATATAAAAGTTAAGCGTTAGAGTTAGAGTTAGAGGTCTATGATCAAAGTCAACTTTGTGGTCATCTAAAAGATCAAAATTTACTATTTAGTTATATACAGGGATATCTGATATTGCATAATTAACAACACTGCTACCAGTCCATGGATACAAGTCATTATGTTAGAATTTGACCACTTCTTTAGACCATTGCAAATTATTAAATCTTGATAACTATAGATCTTCATTAACTCATTACCAAACAAATTCTCGATCAGGTCTTTAGAGTTTCTTTTGTAACTTTTAGCTAAGATAAGGTCCTCATCTAGCCAAAGAGGATTAGGGTTGGAGTCATTACTTAAAATAACAACTTGATTGGTCGCATTTCTATAATTAAAGTCTCCTAATGAGAGGATACTACCTTCATTTTTCATATTGAAGATATCTTTCTCTAAGATTTTGTAGGGACAATTCTTATATAGATTGTTTTTTGTATAAAAAGTAGATTTACTAGGTGCAAAATAACATATTGATATATAAATATTCTTAGCATTAATATCATATATCTCCATCCATATGTACTGATTGAGATGATCTTTCTTATGAAGCCGGATGTGAGGAGAGATGTTTGTTTTTATGTAACATGTTATGCCTCAAATCCCTCTACGGGAGGATTTCTTGTTCCATGTGGACCACAAAACAAATCCTTCGATAATAGGGACCTTACCTTATTCATGCTCCCAAGTTTCAACCAAGAGAATAATGTCAATGTAACTCGAGATCCAATTTAGTATAGGCCCTTTACCCCATAGAAAACCACAATAGTTCCTGTTATCCCCGATATCTAGGGATAACTAGGAGATCATGTCTCGAGGCCCACATGGTCCTAGACATGGAGTACTGAGAGAAGGAGCGACCTAAGCATGGTCCTGGAGGACCCATCTTCTTCTTCTTCTCAGCCAGCTTTGTCCTGTTAGCAGTACCACCCTCCATCACTACCGGCTTGGCCCTGCATCAGAAAAGGTTCTTGCTCCATGAGGTAATTGGTCTGAGGTATCATGGTATGTGTCACATTTGATCATTATAACCTTCTTATGTATGCATTACATCTTTTTTTTTTCGGATGACTGCTTGGATTTTACACTCATCTACTTGACCATTATTGGGGTGATTGATTGGATAGCTTGGCGAGTTGGTATTCATGGTTTTGGTTAGCCACCAAAGAGGGTTTGCAGAACCATCGTCCACTCCCTTCATAGTATCACTTTTACATCTTAAAAACCCTCTCATCTTTCCCACTCCCCTAGTCTGGCCATTA
>JZKD02S2046265.1:6056-24327 GCA_000966675.3 Picea glauca | reverse complement strand
CTAAATAGAAAGAGCCCCCCATCGAGGTGACAGTGGGTGGGGAAGCTCATGTTACGCCGGTTTCAAGCCCTGACTCAAGCCCTTGGACCTTTCCTACAAACCGTGCGATAACAGTTCCAAAAGAAGATCGAGAGTGTTCCAAACTATTAATTTTGGTCTCTATCCCTAATAATAGATTTTCAGCTCCCAATTATTGTCCATTTACCATAATTTTAAATTATAAGGTCACTACACATTTTATATATCAAACTTTTCATTAATATTTTGCTTCTAAAATTCCTCTTAATATATGATATTTAAGCATAACTAAGTTTTAATTTAAAAAAAAAAAGCAATTAAACATATCATGTGTCAATCATAATGAAATTTAAATATGATTCACTTTACATGGAGGTGAATTCTTCAATCCAAGCGTAAATATGACTCAAATAGATGAGACATTTATATGAAGTAGTTGTTGATAAACACGAATACAAATTCACGTTAACTTACATGAATTTAGATTTTTATAGTATGATATTTTATAAGTAATAATGTTTAATTATTATAATATTAAAATAATAATTTTAAAATAAATATTTTTTATTTAAAATTAAAAATAAGTTAAAATTAATAATAATAAATAAATAGAAACAATAGTTTATAAAATCAATAAAATTTATTTTAAAACATAAAATTATACAATTATAATATTCATGTTCAAATAACTTTTGTTATAACTAGATCATAACACATATATCATAAAACACATTTCTATAAAACTCATGAGAATGAGTTAATTGTTTCATTGGAGATTTGAATCTTGGTAGGGAGAATGTGAAACCCATCTCTCAACTATTTGAAATATTATCTCTCGACTACATAGGTTTATAATATTATTAATATTTTCAAATACAACAAATTATCTAAACTATCCAAATATCAGATTCAAAAAACTCTTGTGAATGAAAATATATAAACAAATCTCTACAATAATTTGGATGAATGACTATTCCAATGGTTTTCATTGAAATACATTATCTGTTATTAATGTTTTTTTAGATGTCATATGTCAACTTCATGTTAAGTACTGAAGAAATTACACATTTCCCTCAACTTCATGTTAAGTACTAAATAAATGACACATCTCCCTCATATTAAGATAGATGCACCTATTGGCCCAAAGAGATTGGATCCAATGGTGGAAAGCAATGAGTTTTTCATTGTTGGAAAATGTTCAATTCTCGTGAGGGCATAACCTAGAGCCATGGGGGCACCTTGAGGTAGTGGTCGAACGTGTGGTTGCACCTAGAGATATTATATTAAATAATATCGTGACTCATGCACACATAAGTGGATCAAAGCCCACCCCGATGTCCTCCAATTTTTTCAGCCCAAAGGGGATGGATCGAATGGTGGAAAGCGATTATTTTTTCACGGTTGAGCAAGGACATTCAATTCTCATGAGGGATTTACCTGGAGCCATGGAGACAACTTGAGGTAGTGGTTGAATGTGTGGTTGAACCTAGAGATGTTATATTAAATGGTATTGTGACCCATGCACACATAAGTGGATCAAATCCCACCCCCATGTCCTCCAATTTTTTTAAGCCCACAAGGGTGTAGACCAACTAGCAAGTGCCTTGTAAATGGAAGGAAATATGTAAAGGAGGTCTCAAGCTCGACTCACACTATGAATTTCCCATGCCCCATGCTTGCGGGTTGTGTGGACGCACCTGGATTAGTTTATAGTGGTAGAAGACAGGAATCGACCCCATGTCATGAGAGTACGAGAATCGAAGTTTCTAATTACGCCAGTACAGAAAAAGAGAAAACAAGAAAGATAAGTGCATCTATTGACAATATAATAAATTCTTTACTTTCAATTAGTTTCTATATAAAGTTGATTTACAAATATTTTATTTAAGGTGGACAATGAAATATTTGTTTTATTATTAATATTTTTTAAATTTCACCTATCAACTCCATGTTGTGCATAAAGAAATTAAACATCTCATGTGTCAATTTAATGTTGAGCATGGAAGGAATTACATGTCTCCCTCTTTCATATTGAGTTATAAAAAGCACCTCTAGACACAATAATAATTGTGTTTATAAAACCATTCATAATTAATATTTTATCAATATTTAAATTCTAATTAGTTAAAAGTTTTAATTATATAAGTCTGGGTTGGCAAAGATGACATGGAAACACACTCTAACCTTATTATGAAATGTGCCTATAATCTTGAACTTTGGTAGGAAATAAATCATTTGACTAGTTTGATCAAGGCTTGAAAGGGGAGCTCCATCGGAGAATCCCTGAGTAACTCCTGTATGAACAAAGCCACAAAAGTGTGTAATCTCTCCCTCTAACCTTAGCATGTGGAATCTGGATGACTTCAAATTCTAAGCTCTTTGAGGATAAGGAAACCATGCCTTTGAAATTTGTTATCCAAAGTCTAAACATCCTCTACATTTTTTCAATTTAAGGAAATATGTATCTCAAAACACTCTCCCTAAGGAAGTCATAAACCAATATTTTCCTTGAGCTTTTTTTTATGGAGCCTTCCAAGGACCACCCCCCAAAAGGTGGGGAGGGTGGAATTATACATCTACCCCTACTCACAACATCTCTTTTAAGGCTATATTGTACATCAACACAAATAACTTATGTGAGCTCATGGCTCTAAAACTGGTCTTAATGCTAGTTCAGAAACAAGACATTTCTCAACTTCAAATTTATGGAGACTCTCTCTTTGTGATTAAATGGATGGCAATAGAATTTGATTTTCACAACTTCACTATGGAGCCTATTTTTCATTTTCTATGGAAATCCTTCTCTCACATCTCTTTCATGCAAGTTTATAGGGATAATAACAATGGAGCAAATAGACAATATAAGTATGGAGTGGTTCTAGAAAATGGGATATAGAATATCATTTACAACACCCCTACACACTCCTTTGAATATGTTGATGCTCCTCGGTTCTAAGTTTCCTTTGCTAACTATTGAGCTATGTGATCGATGTCTTTTAATGAAGAGACAAAAGGACCTCCTTCACTAAGATTGGATGAAATCTCTCAATGTATAAAGATGGCTAAGATATTAGTTATTCATATTGACTATATTTTTAAGATGTGTCCTTTCGATTATAGGGGATTTTGAATATAGGTTTCCCTACAAACTAAACCATTTGAAACTAATAATGCTAACTGGAATTGACTTTCCATTATCATTATTAATTTGATTTATAATTAAATTTGTGATTACATAATAAAATTATTTTATTTACTTTATTAATAATGGTTGAATCATAAGATGTTTCAAATTTTCATTTAAATTTTATATTTTAGTTATAAATTTATGGTTCCTTTTTAGTGTTGGAATATATATTTTTGAAGTGAATTTTTTTTTTTTTTTTGAATTATGATCTTATAGCATTCTTATCTTCTTTCTTTTTTTCTTTCTAGCAATTTTCTTAGCGTTATCCCCATTTTGTGGATAACTAAGGAGATTATGTCTCAAGGCCCTCAGGTTGCAAATATGGACTGTCGAGAGACTACATGACCAACAATACCCTTTTGCACAGTTGGAGACCCCCCTCACCACCACAAATGGTCGCATATTTCTAGCTGGCATCCACCACATCAACTGGCTTCCGAAAGGAAATGAGCCTTGATCCATGAGGTAAAAGTCATTATTATGGTAAGCATGATTTCAATATTTAAGCCATTTGATTATGTTGTATCTTATATTTCTCTATATTTCATGATATATGCTTGGACATTATTCCTTTTTCCTTGCTTCAACTTGGTGGTTGAAATTATTCCCTAGTAAGTGGTCTTACTTGGGGATGGGTTTGCTACTAGGAACTCCCTTGAAGATCCACCATACCATTCCTGACCATACTTACCGCTTTCCATCATTATTTCCCCCCATTTCCTTATCTCTTGGGATTTTAGGGTGTGTTGACCCAACAAGGGGTTGTCCCTCATTGTATGGGAAGAAGGGGATGAAGGCCCAGAGGGATTGATGTTGGGTAAAAGATAAAATCCCGTGTATGAAATTTCTAGATGATTTTCCCATGGATCACCCAAGAAAGCAATGAAACACTTATCTTTGAGTAAAGGGGGACCCACAATAAAATATGATTAAAAGTGCTTAAAAGGTTAGTTAAAGGATAGGAGGTCTCATCACGAGCCGACCTATCATGTCCAGGAGTATCTAGTGGTATGAAATTACCATCATCTATTCACCAATCCAAGGTAATGACTCTTAGTTGCATAGTTGAGAGAAAGGGGGTCTCATCATGAGCCATCCTTCTCATTTCCAACAGGTGTTTGTGGGTGACATTGCCATTATCTAGAAACCACGTCAGGGCAACGGCCTTCAACCTTTCCTTAAAATTATGAAAGAATAAAATAATGGCAAATAATGGGCTTGGAAAAAGTGCATTACAAATGAAAGTACAACACACCCTCTACAAAGGCACCCATGAATGAGACACTACGAGCTCTTGTATGTCATGATTCTTGTTCCCATTGAGTCTTAACCCCAACCACTTCAACCAAATTACATGGCTTAGAGAGGGATCTCTTGGAAACTCTTGTTGACCTAGGGAAATATCTACCTAATAGTACACCTCGTCAACCCTCCCACACTCAAGATTGACAAGTCACATGGTGTCTTTGAGCAATTAATTGTTTGATATAGTGCTCTTTGATGCACATGCTTAGATGGATGATTTATTGATTGGATTCACTTATCATGATGTTATGACTTGAGATCCTTAGAAGGCATGATTATTTTTCTTTACAGGACCTAGTTGGTGGACAGTTTTGGAAGAACAAGCCTAGCTTACGCTTCCATGGGGATTGAAGCCCACAAGTGGATGCTAAGGGAACGCATGGCGGATGAGAAAGATCAAACTTGGAAGGCATTAAAGATGACTTGGATGATGTAGCCTATGCTCCACATGCCAAACATTTTTCTAGGAGAGGCAAAACGTCACATCTAGAGGCATGGGATCACCTAAGGGGGTTAGGGCTTGGTGGTGAGGTGAGATGCATTGGCACAAGGAAGTTTTGAAGGAATAATGAAGGAAGTAGTCTTGATTCTTGACATGTGGCTTTGGAAAGCCTCTCCACTCTCCCCCATCACCACCGACCTCTTTTTAGTGCCAAAACATCCCCTAGAGGGGTGACGTCTATATGGATTAGGGTTTTTATTATGTGCAAGAATGAATTTTAGATGAATTGTTTAATATTTTTTTTAAGGGGGAAATATTAGTGTTTTTGACCCCTAGTCTTGTGGTTTACCCCTAAATATGTGGGCAAGTCACCTTAGTGACATTTTGTATAAATAAGATACCATAAGGTCTCATCATAACATAACTCTCCTGCTTGTCAGAAGGCATTGGTCTAAAATTTTAGCTACCTTTGGAAAATTGTTTCTTTTATGATTTTGTTTATGACTATCTTTTGGTGAATGGTTGATGGAAGTGTCACGCTAGCCTTGAAAGGCTTATCTTTTTCTCTTATGGTGGATTATATTAGCATTTTCCTTGAAATTGGTATTGTCTTTTACTTTCATGTTATCATTTGTTTCAAGTCAAGGTTATTGTGCTAGGAACTAAGTGTGAAGTATAAGGATTTACATCCCCACTCTATTATTCATCATTTTTATGCTTAATATTGTTGATGTTGCAAGGGTTTGGTTGAGGAAGTAAGAGGATTTACACCCCTCATCTTCAAACCCTAGCTAGAGATACTTTACTTGGGGAGTAAGAGGATTTGCACTCCCAAGGAGGTAGTACCTCTAGCTCTTTCTTTGCTTGACTCCATTAACCCTTTTTTCAAAGGAACTAGTCATTTATTTGTTGCATTAGAGATATAAAATTGTTGCCTCGGGAAACATGATTTTTGTGAATTGTAAGTCTACCTCTTTTGGAAAGTTTTCTTTGATCCCTTGGCTCTCTTGCCTAATTGAGGTGTCCTCTTTCTCCCAAATTATTTTCTTGATGCACTTACTTGTTTCCTACATCCATAAGGCTGTAGAAAAACCTAACCCTAGATCACTAATATCTCACAAACTAACCCTATGAATCCCCCCAAAATTTACTCACCTAATCTACTAATTAGGGCGCACTTTTTCGGATAATTTGAGGCATGTTTTGGTGGTTTATTTTTCATTTTTACACCTATGAATTCTACATACATAAGGATGATAATTGGCTGTAGAAAATTACTTCATGACAACCCTCTTGTTTAGTCTCAAATTGCCTTATATAATTTATAGTCATTTGCAAATTTTGTTTTGGACATTATTAACTAATATTGTGTTCACTTCATGCTGATTAGACATATTTGTTTGTTGATATACATTAGTTATTAATTTTTTTTATTAGGGATAGAAATATTCACTTGCTTTTCCACTTGATTATATTGCAACACATGCTTGTTTTTCTTGTGTCTCGGGAAATTATTCTACCATTTGCAGGTTACTCACATACTTAGAAACCCTTGGACATTCCCAATACCTCATTCCAAGACATTCATACCATTTAGACTTTACCTTTAGGGAATTCCTTTCCATATTCATCTATCTTTGTCTCATTCCCCCTGGGGTCACTGGGATTGCCTCCCTAGTGTCACCTAGTCACCCTTGAAGTACGCGAATTACATCGAGGTGAGAATGAGTGTAGTTTTCCTTAGTTGTAGCACTTGTGTTTGTGGTTGGGTCAGGAATTTCCCAACCACAACCTATGCTATAACATTTTTGGCATCGTTGCCGAGGAGGATTTTGAATCCTTTTCATGTCCTAATGACACTTTGGCAAGCTTCCCTCCCAAATACTCTATCCCTTATCTTTCTCGGTAGCTCCATTGAGTAACTTTGATTTTACACCTTTTCGATAAATATTTTTCTAAAATATTGTCTGGCAACTGTTACACGTCAAAATTCCTCACTTCTATAATGTCACATTCTCATTGTCTCAAGTGTCGTACTTTTGTCACAAGAGTTGTAAATGTCACATTTTTGTTATGAATGTGTTGCATTGCTAACAACACCATGGAAACACTTGATACATCCTATAGAACATGTTGGAAGAAGAAGCCACATCATTTGACAAACAAAACAAAGTGTTTTGCTATGAGAATTGGTCATCTTGACAAGTTTTTGGAATATCAACGCTCCCTTGCTCATATGCAGGGAGCGCTAGCTCTCTCTATCTATATAGCAGGGAGATTTTTAGCTCTATGTTTCCCTTTGTGAAGGAGCGTCAATTGGTTGAGAAAATCATGGGAAGAAATCCCCCTTTTCTCTAAGGACAACTAAATATGATTTAAGTTGGTTTGGCTTGAATCTAACCCTTGGGATGCATCTAAGGGAGATGATAAAACTGATGGAGTCATATCCTCAACTAATCCCAAATATAAACAAGGTGGTTAAGCCTCTCAAAGCCTATAAATGGAGGCATTCTCATGGTGAACACAGAAAAAAATAATTAGCAAAAGTATTGTCATTTTGATCGTGGATCTTTCGAGCAAGGGGTTGGACGAGGAGGATTTGGAGAAGCTGGTGTAACACCATCCATGATTGTAAGTGTCTCTTTCAAGTTATCATCAATATAATTGGCATATTCCCTTCTAGTTTGTGTATCTACCATATGCTTGTCTATTATAGATGAATTTGTTTAATCCAATATGTTAGAGTAGTAGTTTCCTTGTGTGCCTTTGTTGTCCATAGTTTTGTAGGTATAAAGTTGTGTGAAAGAGTTTGAACATCAAGCTCATGTTGGAACAATGAGGAAAAATATCATAAATAGGTACGATCACCTTTTTCTCCTTCTCTCTTCTTGGCTAGTTAGACAAATCTCAAAGGGATGTCATTGTCCATTTGTATATTTCTGTCTTGGTATTAAGGGTCTAGAATCCAAGGGGATATTCAACTTTCCATCGGGGAATGATTCCATAACAATGACTCCACCATTCCACCAAAGAAACATATTCCTAAAAATCCTTCTAAAGGTTTTAATGCCTCACCCAAAGGGCCTAGTCCTCCAAATTCACCCATCCCTCATAATTATCCATCTACCTCTCCTATCCTTCCATCCTCACATGTTATTTCCACGGATCCGATTTCACCCATACCTACCTTTCCAAGCGTTACTTGGAGCCTACAAACCAAAGAGGAACACAAAACTTTGACCATAACAAAAATCCTTGGATCCCCTCATAAGCTCCCAAATGAATTCAAAGAGTGGCTACCTATATTTTCAAGAGAAGAACTCACTGCACCTGAAGATCACTTGTATCTTTTCTTGTGTAGTCTAGAATCCTATGACCAACATGAGGATATATTGATGAAACGTTTCACTTAAACTTTTATTGGAAGGGAAAATGATTGGTTTGATGATATTTCCCTAGGAAAAATCACAAATTGGAACCTATTTCAAGAACTTTTCACCAAAATATTTGGAAAAAAGAAAGATTATCAAACCTTGTATAATCAGCTCCACAATTGCAAAAGAAAGTCAAGGGAGGATATAAAGGATTTCAATGATAGGTTTAACACCCTTGTAAGATGTTTTCCTCAGGATTTAATACCTTCCAAAGCTACCATTCTCAAGTCCTATTTATCAACTATGAAAGATCTGTATGGGGTCCTGATTGAGAGACGTCCTACCACTTTGTTTGAGGTTCAAGAGAGACCATGTGAAATAGAAGGGAACTTATCCTCCTCTCTCATACATGAAGAAGAAGACCTCAAAAAGACTCTTCAGATTAATTAGATTGATGACTTTGTCTCACCAAACTTTCCCATATAGGTCAGAACTTTCCTACAAGAGGAACAAGAAAAAGAAGTCGAAAGGGAAACCTGTCTCATGATCAATATTTTAGAAGAAGAGAGAGATGTAACGTTAGAAAAAACACCTTTCCCACCGAGTAAGATCTTGGACTGTGAAAAGAGGCAAGCAACATAGTAGTCCGTCGAAACATTCTCGCAATACTTTCAACAAGTTCTTGCAGAAACTCTCAAGGAAGCAAAGGTTAAAATCGATAAAGGTAACAAGGAAGTGTCTCTCTAGGAAAGGAACAAAGTTGAAAGTAATCTAGGACATATCAACGTAAACCATGAAGTTCTGGAAGAAGGTATAGACAAAAATTTTATTTTGGA
Organism: Picea glauca; assembly: GCA_000966675.3. Taxonomy (NCBI): domain Eukaryota; kingdom Viridiplantae; phylum Streptophyta; class Pinopsida; order Pinales; family Pinaceae; genus Picea; species Picea glauca. The sequence goes on along the minus strand of JZKD02S2046265.1, from coordinate 15,165 downwards.
AAATTCCCTTTTTATTGATGAAGAAAAAAGGGAAGGATCTCGGGGCTTGGATTTTGAAGGTGCACACTCAAGCACATGCTAAGGTGTGGGGATAGTGTTAATATCACTAGATAACGAGGCTACCATTTTCTCATACAGATTCGAGTATGAATTCACAAACAACATTGTCAAATATGAAGCCCTTATCTTAGGCATTAACCTGACCATCAATATGAACATCAAAATACCGCATGTAAAGGGGGATTCCAAACTAATTGTTTCACAATTCAATAAGAAGTTTGATACAAAAAAACCAAGGTTAAAACAATACAGGGATGATATTTGGGATGCCACAAAAAGGTTTGACAACTTTTCCAGTGAGGCCATCCCTATGGAAATAAATCACTTGATAGAGAGCCTTGTTGTTTCCGCTTCAACCTTAAAACTTTCCAAAGAAATTGTCCTCTACAAGGTGGAAGTAAACTTCAGACCCTCGTTACCTGACAACTTGGAACATTGGCAAGTTTTTGACGATGACATTCAACTTCTTTGTTTTCTTCAAAATGAGGGTGAGTTCTCTGAAGCTCAAATAAACCTGTTGGATGAGAGAGAAAATATTGAGATCATCGAAGTGGCCAACAAGCCCCTACCCAAAGGTATTGTTCGTTTGGAAATATATTTGCCTAAAATGATATGTATAAAGGGAAACCTTTGAAAAAAATCAATGACGATATCATTGAATAAAAAATTGGAACTGAGGAATGCCCAAAATTAATCAAATTTGGTAAAGGAACAACAATTGATGAGAGGGAAAAGATGATTACACTTATAAGAGAATTCAAAGTTTTCTTCTCTTGTTATTACGAAGTTCTAAAGACCTACCGTGAAGATGTTATACAACACATCATTCCCCTCATTGATGTCATGAAGCCTTTCATACAAAAACTCAGGAAGATGAACCCAAAGGTTTCTCCACAAGTAAAAAAGGAGTTAAAAAAAATGGTTGAGTCAAGAATAATTGAACCTATTAGATATTCATCATGGGTATGTAATCCAATTATTGTAAGGAAGAAGACTAGTGAAATCAGGATATGTGTAAATTTCATAAACTTAAACCAGGCTTCACTCAAAGAAAATTATCCTTTACCAAACATGGAATATATTTTGGAAAGGGTAACCAGTGCAGAGATGATGTCCATGCTTGATGGCTTCTCAGTGTATAATAAAGTCTTGGTAAATAAGTATGATCAAATCAAAACAACCTTTACCACCCATGGGGTAACCTATAAGTATTTACGAATGCCTTTTGGACTCACCAACACAGGAGCTACTTTTCAACGAGCCATGGACTATGCTTTCAGGGATCTGATTGGGAAGCTTATAGAGATATATTAGGATGATCTGAATGCCATATCTAAAAAGAGGGAACAACATATCCAACACTTAAGAACTATTTTCTAGAGATGTAGGGAGTATGACATTTCTCTCAACCCTAAGAAATCAATTTTTGGTGTCTACAAAGATAAGTTACTAGGCCACATCATTTCTAAATATGGAATCACCATATATCCTACCAGGGTTGAAGCCATCAACAAAATCCATCTTCCCAAAGACAAGAAAGCGTTGCAATCCTTCTTTGGTCAGATTAACTTTATCAAGATATTTGTCCCAAACTTTACCAAAATTGTTAAACCCCTTAAAAAGTTATTAAAAAAGGATGCTTGTTTTGAATGGGAAAGTGAAGGTAGGTCATATTTCAAACATTTTAAGTAGGAAATAAATGTTGCACCAATCTTGGTTAGCCCAAAATTTTCCAAATACTTCATATTTTTTTCTTTTTCTTCAAAGGATACAATTGTAGGGTTGTTATTACAAAATAATGATCAAGGGGACGAACAACCAATCACTTTCATAAGAAAAATTATTAGAGACTCAGAATTGAATTACACCATTACGGAAAAACAAGATTATGCTCTAGTCAAGTCTATCCAACACTTTCAAACTTATGTGGGATACAATATGATCAAGGCCTTTGTCCCTTACCTCGCCGTAAAGGATGTTTTATCACAATAGGATTTCCTTGGATCATGGGGAAAGTGGGTGTCACAAATACAGGAGTACAATTTGGAGATCAAACCAGCCAAAATAATTAAGGGACAAGGGATGGAAACAATGATGACAGAAAGAAATCAAGAGGCCATTGAAGTAGGAGAGAATGAACAAGTCAATGTTTTCATGAGTGAAATTTAAAACAATGAATGGTATTCATATATCATCTATTTTTTGAAAAACCTCACATGCCTTGATCATTTAGTGGAACAAAAGAGAAGACTCCTAAGGCTCAAAGCTATGAATTATTTCCTAATAGAGAATGGTCTCGGGTGGAGGAACCTAGATGGGGTGATCCTCATATGTGTTGATAAATAAGAAGTTGATAGGTTAATGACTGAACTCCATGCAAGACATTGTGGAGGCCATTTTGCAGCACACACCACTGCCCATAATATTTTGAGAGTAGGATACTATTGGCCTACTATTTTCTTTGACACACATAGACATGTTATATCTTGTCAACCATGTCAATTATCTTCCCCTCAAGCCAGTCAAGCCAGTCATTGTGGAAACATCCTTTCAACAATGGGGACTTGATTTCATTGGTGAATTCAAAGACAATTATAGTAACAGATATCGATGGATTTCGAACGCCACTTATTACTTCACTAGATGGGTGGAATCTATCCCAACAAATAAATAAATGGAAGAAGTTGTGATGAAATTCCTTGAGGAAAAGATTATTACTAGATTTGGTGTCCCTGCTAAGATAACCATTAACAATTCCAAAGCATTTAGCTCAATGGCGCTCAATGATTTTTGTTTCAAGTATGGGATTGTTTTATCACCTTATTCAAATTATTATCCTCAAGGGAATGGGTTGGAGAAATCCAACAACAAAAACATCATGAACATTGTGAAAAATATTGTTGGGGAAAACAAAAAGAGTTGGGATGGTAAGATTAAGTATTCCCTATGGGATGACCGCACAACTTCCAAGACTTCCACCAAAAGAACCCCTTTTGAGTTGGTGTATGGATTAGAGGCTCACTTTCCTATAAATCTCAAAATTCCAACATTACAAATATCTTGACAATTCAGTACAGATAAATAATCATTACAGGGATGAATCGATCAACTCATGGAATTGGATGAGACTCAAATAATGTCCCTCGATCAAATGAAAAGGAATCAAGATAAAATAAAATTAACTTTTTATTGGAAGGAAAGAAAAAGAGACTTCAAGGAACAGATCGAGTCTTACTGTGGGACAAAAGAAGAGAAAAAGCGGGGATGCATCAAAATTTCGATAATATTTGGCTAGGCCCCTACAAAATAGAGGAAGAGTCAGGTCCAGACTCTTTCTACTTATCAAAGACAAAAGGGATGAGGATGCCACTACCAGTAAATGGATCTCTCCTCATACATTATTTCCAAGGGGGAAGATGACTTCTTCAGGTCCCATGCCCCAGGTAAGTAGGTAAGTCATCTTGTTTTCCCATGCATGTACATATTTTTTGCTCATACTAGTTTATATGCATTTCATTTTCATTTTCCTCTACTTTCATATTGATTTCATGCTTAGTTTAGAAATTTTAAAAAAATGTCAAAAAAATTCTTTTCTAGATTAGTTTTCATTTTTGGATTTCTATATATATACGAATGAAGGGTGATAGCACCACCCTAGATTATTTGATCCATTTTTCTGAGTTTTTGGTAGGAACATATCTACCAGGAGATGTTGTGGTTCTTATGCACTCTACAATGAGCACATGTCCCCAAGTAGGAGCTAGATGTTATCCCCATTTTGTGGATAACTAAGGATATTATGTCTCGAGGCCCTCATGTTGTATATATGGAGTTCTAAGAGACTACGTGACAAGAAATACACTTTTTCAAAGTTGGATACTTCTCTCACCACCACAGATGGTCACAGACTTCCAGCTGGAATCCACCACATCAGCTAGCTTCCGGAAGGCAGTGGGCCTTGCTCCATGAGGTAAAATTTAGTATTATGGTAAGCATCATTTTAATATTTAAGCCATTTGAGTATGTTTTATCTTATATTTCTCTATATTTCATGATATATGCTTGGACATTATGCCTTTTGCCCTGCTTCACCTTGGTGGTTGACATTGTTCCATGGTAAGTGGTCTTCCTTAGGGATGGGTTTTCTACTAGGAACTCCATTGAAGAGCCATTGTATCATTCCCGACCATACTTACCAATTTTCATCATTATTTCCCCCCATTTTCTTATATCTTGGGATTTTATGGTTTATTGACCCAAGAAGGGGTTTTCCCTCATTCTATAAGAAAAAGTGGCTAAAGGCCCAGAGGGATTGATGTTGGGTAAAAGATAAAAGACTATGTATGAACCTTCTATATGTTTCACCCATGGATCACCCAAGAAAGCAATGAAACACTTATCTTTGAGTAAATGGGGAGACACAATAAAATATGATTAAAAGTGCTTAAAAGGTTAGTTGAAGGATAGGGGGTCTCATCACGGGCCAACCTATCATGTCCATGAGTATCTAGTGGTATGAAATTACCATCATTAATCCAAGGTAATGGTTCTCAGTTGCATAGCTGAGAGAAATGAGCTCTCATCACAAGCTAGCCTTCTCATTTCCACTAGTGTTTGTGGGTGACATTTCAATTATCTGGACACCACGCCAGGGAAATGGACTTCAACCTTTCCTTAAAATTATGAAAGAATAAAATAATGGAAAATAATGTGCTTGGAAAAAGTGCATTGCAAACGAAGTTACCACACGCCCTCTACAAAGGAACCCATGAATGAGACACTACGACCTCTTGTATGTCATGAACCCTAAGCCCATTGAATCTTAACCCCAACCACTTCACCCAATTTACATGGATTAGAGAGGGATCTCTTGGAAACTCTCCTTGACCTAGGGAAAGATATACCCAATAGGACACCTCGTCAGCCCTCCCACACTCAAGCTTAACAAGTCACATAATGTCCCTGAGCAATTAATTGTTTGATATAGTGTTGTTTGATGCACGTGCTTAGATAGATCATTTATTGATTGGAATCACTTATCATGATGTTATGAATTGAGATCCTTTGAGGGCGTGCTTATTTTTCTTTGCAGGACCTAGTTGGTGGACAGTTTTGGAAGAACAAGCCTAGCTTGGGCTTCCATGGGGCTTGAAGACCACAGGTGGATGCCAAGGGCCCGCATGACGGATGAGAAAGATAAAACTTGGAAGGCCTTAAATATGACTTGGACGACGTAGCCTATCCCCCACATGCCAAACATTTTTCCTAGGAGAGACAAAATGTCACATCTAGAGGCATACGTCACCTAGTGGGGGTTAGGGCTTAGTTGTGAGGTGACATGCATTGGCACAAGGAAATTTTGAAGGAATCATGAAGTAAGTGGTCTTGATTCTTGACATGTGGCTTTGGGAAGCCTCTCCACTATCCTCCATCACCAACGACCTATTTTTCGTGCCAAAACGTCCCCTAGAGGAGTGACATCCATATGAATTAGGGTTTTTCTTATGTGCAAGAGTGAATTTTAGATGAATTGTTTAATATTATTTTGTTAAGGGGGGAATATTAGGGTTTTTGACCCCTAGTCTTGTTGTTTACCCACAAATATATGGACAAGTCGCATTAGTGACATTTTGTATAAATAAGATACCATAAGGTCTCATCATAACATAACTCTGCCTCTTGTGAGAAGACATTGGTTTGAAATTTTCGCTACCTTTGGAAAATTGTCTTTTTTGCTCTTGTTTATGGCTATCTTTTGGTGAATGGTTGATGGAAGTGTAGTGCTATCCATGGAAGGATTATCTTTTTCTCTTATGGTTGATTGTCTTAGAATTTTCCTTTAAATTGGTATGGTCTTTTACTTTCATGCTATCATTTGTGTCAAGTCAAGATTATTGTGCTAGGAAATAAGTGGGAAGTATAAGGATTTACACCCCCACTCTAGTCTTCATCATTTTTACACTTAAGATTGTTGATGTTGCAAGGGTTTGGTTGAGGAAGTAACAGGATTTACACCTTTCATATTCAAACCCTAGCTACAGATACTTGCCTTTGGGAGTAAGAAGATTTACACCCCCAAGGAGGTAGTACCTCTAGATATTTCTTTTCTTGACTCCGTTAACCCTTTTTTCAAAGGCACTAGTCATTTATTTGTTGCATTGGAGATATAAAATCACTGCCTTGGGAAACATGAGTTTTGCGAATTATAAGTCTATCTCTTTTGGAAATTTTTCTTTGAGCCCTTGGCTCTCTTGCCACATTGAGGCGTCCTCTTTCTCCCAATAGTTTTCTTGATGCAATTAGTTTTTTCCTACAGCCATAAGGATGCAAAAAACCCTAACCATAGACCACTAATATCTCACAAACTAACCCTAAGAATCCCTCCAAAGTTTACTCACCTAATCTACTAATTAGAGTGCACTTTTTAGGCTAATTTGAGGAACTTTTTGGTGGTTTATTTTGCTGTTGTACACCTATGAATTCTATAGCCATAAGAATGATAATTTTCTGCAGAAAATTACTTCATAACAACCCTCTTGTTTAGTCTCAAAGTGCCTTACATAACTTATAGTCATTTGCTAATTTTGTTTTGGACATGATTAACTAATATTTTGTTCACTTCATGCTGATTTAGACATCTTTATTTTCTGATATACATTAGTTATTAACTATTTTTATTAGGGACAACAAGCTTCACTTTCTTGTCCACTTGATTATATTGCAACACATGCTTGTTTTTCTTGTGTCTCGGGTAGGTATTCTACCATTTGCAGGTTACTCACATACTTGCCAACCCTTTGACCTTATGAACATCTCATTCCAAGACCTTCATACCATTTAGACTTGACCTCTAGGGACTTACATTCCATCTCCATCCATCTCCGTCTCATTCCCACTAAGGTCACCGAGATTGCCTCCCTAGAGTGACCTATTCACTCTTGAAGTGTGGGACCTACATCGAGGTGACATTGGGTGTAATGTTCCTTAGTTGTAGCACTTTCTTTTGTGGTCGGTTTGGGATTTTCCCAACCTACACTATAACACTTAGTTGAGTATTTTTAACTGAAATATAATCTTGAGTTTTTTGGGATTACATTTTATTTATAAATTTTAGCTACAAAACATTGTGTTTAAAATTTTTGACATATTTTTAAAAGATTTGGATAATTTTTTTTTTCAAAGGAAACTCTCACTAAAAATCACTTTTCCATGATCCATCACCTTTGGAGTACCTTCCCATGATCCATCACTTCTATCTCATAACCACTTGAACTCACCACTCATGTTAAATAACCTAAATAATTTAAAATATAAATATATTTTTAATGATAAATAATTAATAAATATATTATTTAAAAATATTGTATTTTTAAAATTAAATAATTTTAAATATAAAAATATATTTTAATGATAATTCTTTTATAAATATAATATCTATCTTAACCTCCAATTATCAAGTCTCCAGAGGGATGAAACCTCTCTAGGTGAAAACTTTTAACCTTTCCTCAAGTTTTGCACTCTAAAAAATGTTTTCACCTCAAGAGATTTGATCCCTCTCAGCCCTTAATACAACCTGGGTTAAGATAGATCTATGTTGGTTTAATACATTAATATTAAAGTATTAAAAACTATTAATATATTTTATAATATATTAATATATATTAAAATATTTTATGTTATTATTTATATATATAATTTTGTATGACGGATGATGATGATTAAGGTCCAATACATATCTCACCTTAGGAGGGATTGTTAGCAATTCTTTATAATTTTGTTTTTATGCTCAAAAAACATTAAGAGAAGTTTTCCAAGATCACCATAGTTTTGCTCAATTATAAGGATAGGAGGTTGGTAGTGTGATAGATATTTTGAAATTGAGATCTAATCTGGGTATAGGTTGGACAATTTAAGAGAAATTGTTTTTCATCTTCAACCTTCTTAGTCTCACAAAGGTGACACACTCTTTGGTCCCAAGGAATTTTAGGAATTGACCAACACCCAGTCCCACTATGTAGCTAGTGAGAATTTGTTCTTATCTTAGCAATGCTTATCTTTTTCTTTACACTTGTCAAAATAGAGAGATAATATTGATCTTCTATATTATGGTTGATTACCTCCTTATAATACCTTAATTTTCTTTTTTCCTATAACTTTTTATCATACCACATTTTCTCCTTAAATTTTGATTTAATGATATTTTTAATAGTATCTTTATTCTGCAAAATGAAAACAATTTTAGGAAGCCTCTTGTCTTCCATGTTGTTTAACTTTTTCTTATACAATAGGTATATATACATAGTTGTGCTCTCAATGGAGGAGAGACTTGTCTCTAAGAGGAGGATGAGATATAAGGTATTTCCTTTAATTTTGAGATTATAGGTTATAAAATTATTTTGGATTTGGTTATAAAATATATATAATTTTATTTATTTGTCTATTGATTGTAGTTTGGTTGGTTGGGAGGAATGATTAATACCCTTAAATAGATCTATATGTTATATGTTGTTTTTGTTGAATATATATACAACTATTATTAATATTTTAATATATTATTTTAATGTGTAGAACACCTTTAAGCATCATCTATGTTAGATTTTCTAGTAATGTGGGATGAATGTGTACTTTTTTTAATATTCATGACTATTTTTATTTCAAAGCATGAAAAAGTTTATAATATTTATGATTATTCATCTATTCTCTATTAAAACAATTTCAAGATTATAATATGTTAGCTACATTAATTTTAATTTTAAGTTTTTAATTTATTTTCTTACAATAAAAATAAATAAATCTTAATTAATTAAAAACAATTTTAAATCATAATCTAAAACTAAATTTCAACTTCTCATTAATATCTCATAAATACCCAATTTTCAATTATGATAATCATAAGATTTCAAACAAAACATTATAAAATATCTAAAAATATTTAATTTTAAATTAATTTTAAACTTCATATATTAAAAGCTAGATATTAAATCCTCTTTACACTTTAACCCCAGGTCAAAAACATACACCAACAAAATAATTTGGACAAACAAAAAAA
>JZKD02S2046254.1:9901-30927 GCA_000966675.3 Picea glauca | reverse complement strand
ATTTATACCAGAGTCTAGCATCTCTTTCCAATGAAAACATAAATAGTTTCATGAGGACATCTTTGTGATGTACATCCAATTTATCCATGAGCTTGTGAAATTCAAACAAGTATTGAGCAGGATTTTCGTCCACATATCCTCCAAATTTAGGAAGGACATCTTCCCAAATTTTAATGTCTGGAATGGCATTTGGAAAACCATAAACATTTGTAAAGTCCAGAGGAGCAAACCTCGCAACAATCCGAGCAGCGAACGAATTTGACATTTTTAGACCAGTGGAGTCACCAATGAATAATGTAGAGCCTTTGAACCAAGGAGTTTCCAGGTGAATGGTCACAGTCGATTGAATGTCTATCTCTTGTTCACCATCAAGGAATAGATCTAAACTTTTGTCGTATCCCAGGAAGATAACTTCATTTCTCTGTCCTTGGCAACGGCGCCAGAAAATTTTGTTGCAAGAGTTGACTCTAGGTTGTAATAGAACCAAGCCTTAGCACATTTTAAATGAAATAATAATTTTTCGATTGATCAGTCATATGAGGCTTCTAGAACCAAGTCTGAAACAAGCCTTTAACTCATTTATAGATCAGAAAAGAAGAGGCATGACCTCGTTTACCTTATTTAATTAAATAAGGAAGATGGATAGAAGATAGGGGATGAAAAGGACTGAAACAAAGAGTTAGGTATCTAATTCTGGTAAGTCTAATCTTTATTTCAATAGAGGAATGACAGATAGCTTCAAAAAAAAACTATGCATATACATAACTTGTAATCTAGGTAGAAACAGTTAAGTTACAGGTCTTGTTTTGCTCAAAGCATAAACAGAGGAAAATTTGAACCTAACACGCTGCATAATAAATGACCACAGCATAGGTATTACTAAATTAGAGCCATTACAAGTTGAATATGTAAAAGAAATAAGAAATAATGAATGTAAATCTTGAGAATACAATACAAGAAAAGACAAAATTACACAGTGACGAGGTATAGAATCTCTTAGCTTCTATTATATATTTACTAAAAGAAATGGCATTACAAACCCATCCCCAAAAGGCTCTCAGGTTGTCCCCCCCCCCCCTTCTTTCATTCCCCAAAAAATGGTTATTTAANCTTTCATTCCCCCAAAAATGGTTATTTAAATTGTGAATACAATATTAACTATTAACCCGTTACATTACACAATCTTTTTGCCAAAAATTCTATCAATAATCTGAAAGAAATCTTGATCTATTGCGAGAAATATGAAAACGATTTGAATATTGATTTATTGCCAGAAAATCTGGAAATGATTCACCTTCCTGGAATTCTGTAGCTGCCAGGTGCTCTGCCGCCTTCTTAAAACCGATGCTAAACTTCACCGTATGTCATATTTTCTTGAAGAAATATCAATCTGGTCATTTTTTTATCCTCGAGGAATAAGTTTGACCATTATTACAATCGTTCAAGTTAATAGCTTTGACAAGTGGCATATCTGGTTCATGGATGGTCTCGTTGTATCATCTGTTCATTTTCCACCTGCGCGTGAATATTCAGAAGCTCGGCTTCTATCTTTTTCTTTGACAGAGGGCGTTTTATTTGGATTAACGAATCCAAGCCATATTCTTTGATCCCCTCCACACCCAGCCTATGAACACTCAAAGTGTTTGTCTTGAGAGGCCTTCGGCAAAAAAATTCAAAAGCATTGGATCAATGAAATCAATCCTCAGATCTTGGTACGTTTTGAAGACATAATTACAGTTTTGCAAAGAGCACTTCTCAGATTCTTCAAGGGATTAACTGTCAAAGTGGTTATATTACCCAGTATTGGATGCATGGCTTCCTTGTAAAAATTTGATAATTGACGCACACGGTTTAGCGCTTTACAAACCACAATCCAGTCCTTAGCGTCAAGCCTATCCAACATTGTAATAAAATTGTTGCAATGAGATCTCGAAGATCTTTCTCTGACATTAGTTCTATATGTGAAGGAGTCTACACAGAATGGTTTGAAGTGAAGATCCAATCAATCACAAAAACAAGCAAAAAATGAGAGTGTTCCAACATCCAAATCCACTTCTGTGAAAATGTTTAATCCATCAGTGTTTGATGCGAATGACTAGAATCTCGACTTCGGGCCTTCAAGCTTTGGGGGAAGGGAGAGGTGACTATTGAAATCTCTCTATCGGTCAAAATCCCCTAATTGGAACTCAACGCTTACGTATAACCCTGTTCTAGTGATTTTCTCGGCGTGTAGCGCACCCCTTTCGGGTCTCCTCGTGAGTTCCTCCTCCATGTGACTTAATGCTCGGTGCTTGGGCGACGGGTCTTGGATGACTCTCGAAGCATGATGAGATGTGGACAATGATTCACGTGGTGCACCCACGTATGTGATGGTTCAACTCCCAACACTTTCTATTCATCCTCCTTGTGACTTAATGCTCGGACAGAGAGTGCATTGTTTTGGTCCTCACGTGGATTTTCTCCTTGGAGTCTTGTATGAGTTGTCTTGTGACTTGGCATGTGTGTGGTTTACGGTGGATAGTTTGGAGATTGGGACATGAAAGGTAGTGGACCCAAAAAAAATTATAAAAGAGAATTGGTGCAAAGGGTTTGGATAAACGATTTTTCTCTTTTCTTACCAAACTTTAAAATAAAATAAAATATTAATTTTAAAATTATATAAAATAATTTTAAAATTATATAAAATAATTTTAAAATAATATATAGAAAAAACAAAACTTATGGTTTGATTTTATAATTTGACACTCTTCACAGTCAAGGAATTGTGAAGTAAGACCAAATAGGAGACCTTGGGAAACTTTAAAGCTTTGAGATTTTGGCCAATTGTGATGCAAGGCTTTGAGATTTTGACGATAGAAAATCTCGGCGAAAATAGCGATAGGTTTAGAGGTTTCACTGCAGCGGGAAGGTTTGCGCAAGATGACGCAAGGATTTAACGATAAAAGAAAAAACTTACGCCAGGCGACAAAGTTCTAAAGCTAGCTGGCACAACTGACATAACTTTTGGCGAGAGACACTAAGTTTAGAAATTTTCAATATTTGTTCCAACAGGTTGCTCAAATTTTTGGTGTTGATGGGGGGCATGAGATGCACAAGTTGAATGGAATTTTGAGGCATGTGTATCCTTAGTTGAAAAACACTTTGGTAATGTAAATGATGCAATATCAATAATGACAATGTTTATTGTGTAAATTATTATTGTTTTTTTATGATATTAAAAGAATGTGTAAAGACACAATKAAACTATATGAATTTGCAAAGTTCCTATTCAAGTTTAGACCATGTTATCACACAATTTGTAGTTGCCCAAATCCCAAGGAAAGTGGAACAAGATTGGCGTAACAAGAGGGTGACCTATCACTATCACCTTAATACGAAATCCCTTTATGTTTAGGAGTATGTTAATATTACCCCAAGGGAGACGTCCCTAGTGACCTAAAGGGCTGGTGAAACTAAACCAAGGATGCAAAGATAACACCCCCTCTCATTGGTCACTCAAATCAAAAGGTCTTGCTAATTTTTATGTCTTAAGAGATGAAGAAAATGTAATGAATGAAGTGTACCTACCCAAAACAAGACAACAAGCAAAAATATGGCAGTTTCAAGAACAAAATGATATTATTTCTTCAATAAGACAATAAACCAATGAAATGTATGCTAGCTGATATAAAATCGCAGCAAAATGAAAGTTTACAACACCAAGAAGTATTTTGTAACAGTTGTAGGAAATATGCCACAAAATTTCTTGAAAAGACAATGGAAAGATAGCATTTACTAGGAAAAATGATAATCAAATGTCACAAGAAATTTTAGAAGTATTTAGTTGGCATTAAATGTAGATTATGCAGAAAATTTGTTGCTTTAAGATGGTTGTAGCAGTGATTTACAATAGCAGCAAGTAAATTAGTTGTCTAGGCTAGGTTAGTGTTAGTTTTAGTTAGTGAAAGCTAGAAAGGTTAAGGTTTGAGTGTTGGTTTGATCTCTCAACAAAAGAAGTGTAAATACTAGTGCCTTTGAGAGGTTATGGAGTCAAAAGTTCAGAAACATCTATTTGGAGTAAGCAACAAAATGATTATGTTTATCCAAGTAAAAGGATGAATCTTAGAAGAGTAGTACCTTAAGTCTTCTTAGGATTCAATCTTTAGGGAGGTGAGCTACTATGGAGTAGACACTTCTAGGCCCTAGTGGTTTCCTCCTCCTTAGATTATTGAAAAAAATATTTAGATGCAACCAAAATTAATCAAGACCTCTAAAGTGTTAGCACTTTAGGGATTTAGAAGCTTGAAAATATAAACCAATTAGGAAAAGTCTAGAAATTACAAAGTGAATAAGTAGTAACTTAAGTTCTTCACTTATAGAGTTTATCAAGCATGCAATTTCATAATATTTATGATGAGCAAGAAAATGTACCATAACCATTCAAAATTAATGACAAAAAGCAGATTTACTTACTTCACCAAGAATAATCGTGCATGAAAACACTAGATTCCCAAATGACTTCACCAAAATTGATCCAAGTTGCAAGTATGAAGACTCCAAGAGAGGTGTGCCTCACAATTTCAGCCAACAAAACCCTAAGTAGGGTGCAAATTTCAGTCCACTTCCCTCCAAGTGAGGGTTGTTATCTAAAAATGAATGTACTTTTTGTTTATTTATACAAAATCTTTGACCTTTAATTAATTTTAGGTCAAAATAAGGTCGACCTGGCCAATTTACAAATAAATTCAAATTTTAAATAAATAAAATTAATTAGCATCTAAAGATACCTCCAAGAGTGACAGCATGCCCTTCTAGGGTGACGTTGAGTCCCTAAGGTGGAACGTTGAGCCTAAAAGGTAGGGCGCTTGGCCTCCAAAGGCCCTAGATGAAGCCCACACATGCCACTAGGCTCATAAATGCCTCCAAAATGAAAACCCTTGCTCCGGATGACGTCCAGGGTCATGATAGTGACATCTTGGGCCTTCAAGGGCCAACATCCATGTGGAAGAGAAATATCCCGTGGGTCTAGGTCTGCCAGGGTGCCTCCAAAAAAAACGTCATTATTTCTTCCTTGTGTAAATCTTCAATGTCTTCTTACCCCTAGTTGGGGTTACAGAATCCATATGTGGGCTTTAAACCCCTCATGAAGGTCAGAGCTAATCATTCCCTCATGTGTACCTATCCACCGGAAAAAGTCCTGCAGCAACAACAAGTACACCCTCTAGGGGTTCATAAGTCACAGGGATCATAACATGTAAATCACATCCAATAATTAAATTACCCAAACATGTGCATAAAACCCCCCTTTAACCTAGAAAAATGCTCAAAGACGTCATGCAATTTTACAAGTTAGGTTTGGAGAAGGTCTTAGGGAATCCTATTGGGCTAACCTCTCTTTAAGTTTGGGGTGTTTCCCAAGTGGGATCTAGTCTAGATCATGTAAGTGTATGAGGTGGTATGGGGTAAGTGTTTGGGCATAGGGTGCATGTGATAACAGGGAAATGTAAAATCTTACATGTGGGTGACTTTGTAGAGGACAACTTGCACATTGTCATAAATGTTATTGTTTCCTAGCCCATTCATTTCCTTTTACTCTTATCTTTATGGATTTTGATCTTTTTCTTTTGTGCTTCAAGGGAATAGTTGAGGGCCACTGTCATGGCTTGATGACCAAAGGTGACAGCGCTATCCACAAACATTTCATGGAGATGAGAAGGTTGTCTCATGATGAGACCCCCTTTCTCTTGGCTATGCCACCAAGAGCCACTACTCTAGTTTGGTAACTAGATAGGTGGTAGTGTCATACCGCTACATGCCCATGGTCATAATAGGTCGGCTCGTGATGAGACCTCCTATCCATCAACTAGTACCTTGAGTGTTGATGTATGTTATGGGTCCCCTTTTCTTACTGAGAAGTTTTTCACTGCTTTCTTGGGGATCACTAGGTGAAGCATCTCAAAGGTTTCAATATTGGCTTTTAACTTTTTCCAACTACTTTTACCCTATGGTCCTTTAGCCCCTTCTTCCCACGAGGTAAGGTACAACCCTTCCTAGTGTAGCCAATCCCAACGCCCAAACAAAGGTAGGGGAGATGAGAGGAATAAATATGGAAAGTGTTAAGTATGGAGGGAACAGGCGATAACATTTCACAAACCCACCCAATGGAAACCCATCCTAAAGGGAGATCAACTTACTAGGGCACCACATCACCCTCCCAGGTATGAACGAGGAAAAGAGCATAATTTCCAAGAAAACGTCATGAAATGAAGAAGAATTCATTGCAACATATTCAAGTGCTTCAAAAATCAAAGTGACACATACCATGATACCCAAACTGATTACCTCATGGAGAAAGACTTACTGCTACTTCAAGACCAGGCTGGTGGGATGGATATTGTTATTGTTGATAAATGGATTGCACTGAAGAAAAGAGGGGACCTCCATAGCCATGCTTAAGTCGGTCGTCTCTCGGTGCTCCATGTTTAGGACTTGTGGGCCTCGAGACGTGATCTCCTTAGTAATCCCTAGGCTAGGGGATAACATCTGGCTCCAACTCGGGGACATATGATCACCGTAAAGCGCATGAGAACCTCGGCATCTCTGGTATGACATGTGCCTGCTAAATCTCAACAAAAGATATTAGTAATACTTAGGGTGGTGATATCACCCTTTGTTCATATATGATATAATAATGAAAAAAACAATATGGAAATACATATATACATAATGAAAAAAACAATATGGAAATACAACTACAACTATGCTATCATGATATGAAGATGGTATATACAATGGATGCAAATGCCTACCTAATCTAACTTACCTGTACTTACATGTGAAGTCAAGTCTCTTTCCTGTGATGCGGTTTGAGGAGGTGTCCACTAATTGGTAATGGACGTTTTCTCCCTTCCAACGTAGATAAATAGTAGGCATCGTTGACTGACTTCATTCTTATTTTGAAAGGTCCAGGCAAAAATTATGTATTCCCTTTAATATTGTTAGGCTCGCCTTTCTTAGTTTCCCACATCCATACCATATCTCCCTCTTGATATTCTTTTTCTTCAAACTTTGTTGTTCCTTGTATAACCCTAGTGTATTGTTTTGAGGGAGCAAGGTGGGATTCAGTTGTAAGGACTTCTTGTTGACTTGGTTTAATCAATACATCATCATCCCATTTCTTTAGTAACTTGATAATCCAACTTCTTTTTCCTTATAATTATTTAAGAGTTGTTGATACTCTTCCCTCTTTGGCCATTGTATCTCATCAAAATCTTCCTCTGAAGTGAAAGGAAAATCCTCTGGAGAAAATACAGGAAGGTTTTCCTTAATTGGATCATGTGTTTCATTGATATTAGTATCATTGTTAATTTCTTGTACATGGACCTTGGCCATTGGCATATTCGGAAGGCGTGCAATTGTCCCATTTTGCACAGGCTAGTTGATGTAAGTTAAATCCATCTCTAATGTACCACCCAACATTGCAGCAAACTTATTGGACAAAAACATCCCCCATACATCAGGGACATATACCACCACAATATCCATATGGATCACTCTCTTAGGATATTTACCAAGGTGTACTTCAAAGTTCTCAACTACCCCATGAGTGGGTATGGCCCTGGATTCAAAACCGCACACATTCCTATAAGGTCGTGTACCCTTTGGGCCTAGTTGCTCTGTGACTTTCAAAAACATCATGTTGGCAACTGCTCCCGAGTCAAGCATACAGTTATTGAGACATTTTTTATTTACTAGCAATGACATAAAGAAGGGTGGGTGTCCATCGTATCGAACCCTAAAATGGTCTGCTTGTAACATAATAGGAGGGTCTATTGGTTCATCCAACACATTGAAAAACTTTTCAAACCTTTCTTTCATGGATGGAACCTTGATAACTTCCTTCAATGGGATGGTTACATGCATTTTGGCTAATGCACCTTCCAAGTCAAAATTTAAGTCAATCTTGCCAGTCTTAGAAGAAGTTTTAGGGAGGAGTATGTTCATAGGTGGAGGTTTTGGTTGTGAAGTTGTAGGTCCAGTAGAGAGAGGTTGGTTCATTCGCTTTTTCCTATTATACACTTGGAATTCTTGTTTCTTCAAGTTCTCTCTTGACTCTTGATCAAGGCCATTGATTAACTCCATCCTAGCCCTCTTGGTTGCTTCCTTTATGCCTTCTTCATGTTCTTCAGGTGTGATATTAAGGGAATATTGTGGCTCCTCAATGGTATGGTCGATAATGTTGACTTGATCATGTTCACCATTATTTAGAGGGCATACATGCTCCCAATGTGATTCTCTGCATTGGAAACACCGTGGTTT
Source organism: Picea glauca (assembly GCA_000966675.3). Classification (NCBI taxonomy): domain Eukaryota; kingdom Viridiplantae; phylum Streptophyta; class Pinopsida; order Pinales; family Pinaceae; genus Picea; species Picea glauca. The sequence continues at coordinate 22,629 of JZKD02S2046254.1, read as the reverse complement.
TTCCTCAAACATCTTTGTAGGGGATAAAGTGTTAGGGACCTCTTGATCATTCTTAGGCTTGAAAACTTGACTACCCCTTTGGAATTTCCCCTTATAAGTGTTAAATTTAGAGCTACTATTAAGTTATTTTCAATTTAATAGACAATAATAGCATAATTAGGATCACTGAGAGAAACTCAATCACAAAGTACACATCATTTTATCCTAGGAAACCCTCATGGGGGAGAAACCCCATCAAAAAATTCCTTAATATAGATTGCCAATACAATTCCAAGAGAAAATACCAAACCACCAAGAATATCCAACACTAGGCATGTGCCTCTCTTTTCTCCTTCTTCTAACTGCAACTTCCTTCAAAACTTGCGCACTAGATGAGTGACTTGAGTGGGTGAGTGAATGAGGTGTCATCCACTCTTATTTATATTGGCTGGCATGCGCTAGGGTTATGTCCTTTCATAAAGCAGGGCCGAATTCTCCAATTGGTGATTAGAACCACTTTAATTATCCCTATGGGCCGACTTTACAATCAACGCCATATAACCATGGTTTGACCAATCCACAAAAGGGGATTTGGTCTTATACAAAGCCCGACATGATCAATCCACAAAATGGGATTTGATCTATAATAAAATAACTCAATTATAATTAGAATATTCTTTGTGGTTACAATATTTCAACACTCCCCCTTAACAAGAAGGGTATTAAACTGACATAACCCAATACAACATCATCAGGAGAGAGAGAGGGCAGCAACATCATCAGCATATGAAACATTGACTGGCACATCCGATGCAAACCCCCTATCCCTCCTCAGGGTTGTGCGACCTCGCGGTCAGGATCTTCTAGTTCGGGAGCCAAAATGGCTCTTCCAGTTCCAACAGGAACCCTTCGAAACAAACACACAGGTCCCCTCCACGAATGCTCAGTTGGCTTTTTCCAAGCGCCAAGCATGAGCTCCCACCGTGCAATACCAAGGGCTGTGACCGCGCCCTTATCCTTCCTGCCTTTCGTTATTTCACGATCTCGCGACTCGGAGGTTTGCAGCACAAGAACTCCACCCTCCCAACTCGCGATACTCGAGTTCGCGAAATGGCCCGACCTCGCTATCTCGCAATTCGGGGTTATGGAAGTCAAGCCCTCTGTCCTTCCAACTTGTGAGACCCGAGATCACGATGTGGATCAACGGTCCAGATTAGCCTGTAATCAATGATCCAGATCAAATCATGATTTCGCGATTCGAAGGTTTAAAAACCAAGACCTTCGTCCTTCCATCTCGCGAGACCCGAGATCACGATGTGGACCAACGGTCCAGATCCACCTATGCTCGACGGTTCAGATCAAATCGCCATCTTGCGACTCGAAGGTTTGAAAAATAAGTGACTCCACTTTCCGGTTCGTGATATCTGAGTTCATGAAACGGACAGCCCTCGTTATCTCACAATCTCACGACTCGGGATTTTGAAGTACCACGAACACTACCTCCCAGCTCGCGATGTCCGAGTTTGCGAAATGCACAGCCCTCGTTATCTCGTGATCTCGTGACTTAGGATCTTGAAAGACAAGGCCTCTATCCCTCTGGTTGGAAATACCTAAGTTTGTGAACTAAACCAACGGTCCAGATCTATCTGAGATCGATGGTCGTTGTTCCTCCTGAGATTTTGGACGTCAAGTAGCCCTCGCCGCTAACCTCCTTCCAGCTCCACTTTATCCAACAGTTTGCGGGGTTTCAGTGTTCCTCCTCGAGGACTCTCCACCATCCGTTTAGATCTTTGAACTCCCCTCACCTGGATCTACACAGTGTTAAAGTCTGCACTCCTCCTTCCAATCGGACGATCCGCAGGAATCCCCGCAGCGATCCAATGCTCAAGGGCATTCTCCCTCCTGATCTTTTACTCGACTCCGACTTAGAATATTTTCTAAGTCTTCGAAGACTCAATCTTTTCTCCTTCCAGGGAATGAGTTCCTGGTCTTGACAACACCTTCCGAAGTGTTATCCCTCCTGAGCTTTATCTGGTTCAGACATCGATCTCCCGCGCACTCCTTGCATCTGAGGGATTTCGATAACTCAGGTTCACGGCATTTTCTCTCTGGCTCGATGCACACCTTGCAGAGTTCCCAGTGAAGAGAAAAACAATTCCACGGCATTCCTCCCTGGCTCAATGCACACCTTGCAGAGCTCCAAATGAAGAGAAACAATTGAAACTGCCAAAATCTCACAGTTCCATTCACTTGTTTATAAAACAAAAAATAACAGGAAATAACACAGTCCAAGCACAACACATTTGGATCAATTTTCCATTTTTTTCTATTCATAAGTGCCCAATGGCTAAAGATTTCATACAAACTACAATATCTCCAAAAACTGAGATTTTTCTGCTCCCCCGTAGTTCTCTCACAGACCAATTTCTCTGTATTCCCCTCTCTCCCTTACTGGGTGTGTAAACTTCTACATAACTCAAATATGGTTCTAGGGTTTCCCCTCGCTACTTTCCTACACTATCTAAGTCTAGTCGCATTCCAGAGCCAAAGTGGAAACTCCTGCTCTGTTTACAATTTCAAAAACTTGCTTCACAGGGTAAAATTTGGCACCAGTTCAAGCGTGCCTCAAAAGTGAATTCTGGCGCTGAGTGGAGGCGGATCCTGAAATCCGTTGTAGCCACCCATGTTGAAGTTCTGGAAGAAATCGCACGTGTTGAATGTTCCCGCCTCTATGCGCTTAACACGATGCTCCTGAATCAACATCTATAAATCATCGAAAGTTTTATCTCATCGTCAACAACATCAACTTTCACAGCATGGACCTGGAGTAGCATCATCATCATTTGCATCAACATCGATTAGTATAACACTAATACACCATCATCAATCAATACAAGACTGATACAACAACATCATCAATATCACAATGTTGATATAACATCATCAACACCATCGACATCATCAGCATGAGGCTGAGATAACATCATCAACATCATCAGCACGAGGCTGAGATAACATCATCAACATCATCATCATAGGGAAACAGAATGAGGCAGGTGCAACAACAACATTTTGTGGTACTCTGACAGACCCTCCTTACGGAACCTTCGGGATATTCCCAGGAATCATAAGATTCCCTAGGATATAAAATCCTAACGGAGCTACCACATGGTACTCTGACAGACCGTCCTTATCGAACCTTTGGGATCTACCTAGGAATCAAAATATTCCCTAGGATATAAAATCCTAACGGAGCTACCACTACTAACCACAGCTGGCATATACATGCATAGGTACTCTGACAGACCATCCTTACCAAACCTTTGGGATCTGTCCAGGGATGATCAGTCCCCTAGGATATAAAATCCTAACTGAGCTACTCGTTGTTGGTCAGGATACCATAGTATCATCAGCATCACTACCCCTTTTGAGGGAGGTCCTTTCAGACAACACCAAGCTTGTCTCGGAAGTGCTCAAACTTCACACGAGACAGAGGCTTGGTCAACACATCTGAAACCTGCTCATATGTGCCAACATATTGGACCTTTATAGCTCCCCTCTGCAACATATCACGAATGTAGTGATACCGGATTTATATGCTCTTTGACTCGTCATGGAACACAGGGTTCTCTGTCATCTTTATGCAACTCTAGTTATCACATAGAATCACGGTGACTTCCATCTCTATATCGAATAGACATGTCAACAACTTCCAAATCCATATGGCTTCACAACTAGCAGAACATGCTAGAATGTATTATGCTTCTGTCATGCTGAGAGAAATACTGGATTGCTTCTTGCTCTGCCATTAATTGATGGATGACCCAGGTTGACCTTAAGGTATCTCATCACATGTTTTGCAGCTACAAGGTGAACATGTATGGGCTCTACTAGATACTAACTCAAGGTGTTCATAGTAAAACATATATCTGGCCTTGTATTTGTCAGATACATCAACGAACCAATAATTTGTTTGTACAGAGTAGCATCAACCATTTCTGACAATGTGTCTATTAGGAACTTCAACTTTGTTTTCATGGGTGTGTTCATGGATTTACATTCCAACATGTCAAACCTATTCATAATTTCAACTGCATACTTCCCTTAGTTAAGGAATATCCTCTCTCGGATCTGCCAAACTTTAAGACCTAAGAAATAATGCATTAGTCCTAGGTCTTTCATCTCAAACTCTGCAGCGAGCTTCTTCTTACAATCTGTGATGAGGTTATCTTCTCCAGTTAAGAATAAGTCATCTACATACAGCAGCAATATAATTGGCGCATCATTCATAACCTTTAAGTAAAGGTTAGAATTAGCTTTACTCTTGGTAAAGCCCAAGCTCGTCGGGAAATTATCAAATCCGCCATACCAAGCTCTAGGAGCTTGCTTCAGTCCATACGGATCTTTCTTCAATCTGCAGACATGAGTCTTTATGTCTTCAACTTCAAACCATTGTGGTTGTTCTATATACACTTCTTCTTCAATAACACCATTCAAGAAGGATGTTTTCACATCCATCTGGTGTAACTTCCACTTCATCTTGGCTACAAGAGCTATGATTGTTCTTATAGAAGTGTATCTGGCCACAGGAGCAAACGTCTCTTCATAATCAATGCCTTCCTTTTGAGAAGAACCACGAGCTACAAATATTGCTTTATATTTTTCAATACTCAGGTCTGCAACATTTTTTTATATTGTATAACCATTTGGAAGATACCACATCTTTGTTCTTTGGTCTGGGAACTATTTCCCATACATAATTATTTATAATGGACTGGTATTATTCTGTCATGGCATCCACCCATTCTTTCTTCTGAATGGATTCTTCAAAGCAAGTAGGCTCCTTCTCTACAATATCACACATCAAGGCCATATAACTGGAGAATAGCTTAGGTTTCTTGCTTTGTCTCATGGTTCCTTCTAGGGAACCATAATTCTCTCCATATTGAATAAGTTCCCTTGCCCAAGTTGTCTTTCTCTTGTGAGAGATCGTCATCTAGGGAGGTTCTTTAGATTCTATCATATCATGATCTTCTGGAATCTCATCATCAGGGGAAACTATAACTTCCTTCACAGGTTATGCAACTCTAAGAGCTAGAGTTTCTTCTTCATATACTTCTTCAAGATGGCATTTCCTTGATCTTTTGAGTGTTGCAGCTTCATCAAAGTTTACATCTCTGTTGATCTCAATATGATGGTAACTTGGTATGTAAATTCGAAAGGCCTTAGAGACCTCACAGTATCCAACAAATATTCTCTTCTTTCCGGAAGGGTCCATCTTAGTTCTCCTTTCTTTCGGAATGTGTACAAACACTGGACAGCCAAATATCTTGAGATGGATTACTTCTGCCTTCTTTCTGGAGAACATTTCTTCGGGGGTTTTGAATCCAAGTGCACTATGGGATAATCTGTTTTGGACATAAATTGTTGTTCTTGTTGCTTCATCCCATAAGTGCATTGAAAGATCTTGATCATGGATCATAGTCTTCATTGCTTCCATTATTGTTCTATTCTTTCTTTTTGCTACACCATTATGTTGAAGATTATAGGGAGTGGTGAGCTCCCTCTTAATCTCGAAATCTCTGCAAAAGCTTCCAAACTCTTTTGAAGTGTATCTCCTTCATTATTTGACCTAAGTATTTTGATTTTTCTTTCAGAGATATTTTCTACCAAGGCTTTGAATTCCTTGAACTTTCTAAGTATTTCATCTTTTTATTTCAAGAAGTGAACCCAAATCTTGCGAGAATAATCATCAATAAATGACACATAGTATACATACCCACTTAGAGAGGTTGATGGCATTGGGCCACATACATATGAGTGGATGAGCTATAAGATTCGTTATGTTTTATTGTCGCTCTTTGGGAAAGAATTCTTGATGTTCTTTCCTTGTGCACATCCCTTGCATACACCTTCATGATCCACCTTGAATTCTAGTAGACCTATGACTGCCTTGCTTACATATGGTAAGGCTTTTTAGTTGATGTGAGATAATCTTCTATGCCAAAGTTCACATGGACTCTCAGTGGAGTGATTCAAGGCTTCATCTGAGTGACCTTTTAACTTATATAGGCCACCTTCTTATATTCCAATAACAATTGCATATTTTATGGTTTTTCCTTTAGGCCACATAAGAACTTCTCCATCTGTGAATGTAACCCTGAATCCTTTCTTATCTAAATATGAGATAGAAAGTAGGTTCTTTGTCAAACCTGGTACATAGAGCACATCCTTCATCTTCATCGGAGTTCTTGAATCTAATTTGTAAATGGATTCTCGCATTCCTTTGATAGGGTACTGATAGCCATCTCCAAGTCAGACTTTGTAGGGAAAGTCAATTTCTGTAAGGCTAGAGAGAATGTCTCTCTGACCTGTCATGTGCTTATAAGCACCACTATCTATGAGCCAAGTATCTTGTCCAGGTATCACAGATCCTGAGAGGGAAGAGAATAAAACATAGTCTTCAATATTTTCTTTAGTCATCTTTGTGGGTGGCTCATCATCTTCAAATGCATGGGCATGATGTCTCTTGTTATTTATCTTCTTGTATTCTTCTCTTATGGAAGGATAATTCTTAGCAATGTGTCCCAACTTATCATAATGATAACATTGATAAGAGGATAAATCTTTTTCTCTTCTTTTCCCCTTCTAATATTTCTGGAATCTCCTTGGAGGGTGAGATTTTTTACAAGAGTGGGTGAATCTCTTTGGAGAGTGAGATTCCTTATGTAGATGGGTCTCCTTTTGGAAATGAGTCATTTTATTTCCTCCCTTAGTATGAGCAACTAAGGCTTAATATGATGATGCTGGATCAAAATTTTGATAGGACTGATATCGCGCCCTGGTAAAGCATCCTAGGGTTCTCTCGAGCGCTGCCATGGAAGCTCAAGGAGGGGATCCACCGCCCCCTCCTTCCCCCTCCACCTCCTTTCGGAAGCTGGTTGCAGCATGCAGCAAGAAGACGACCTCTTCAGCGCCCCCAAGCTTTGTCAAGAAACTAGACGCTATTCCAGAGATTGATCTGTCGCCCGAACTTCTAATGAAAGTATCCCTTTCCCTCTCAGAATGGGGACTTGTAGGTCAGTTCATGGGTATTTGGCCCTCAACCAGATCCACAGATAACTGGATACATCGAAACTGGAGACCGTTGATCACAAATAGTGTTACGTGTTATGCGGTCGGGAGAGGATACTTCATTTTCGAATTTATCTCTCATGAGGATAGAGATCTGATCTTCAGAAATGGTTCGTACTTCATGGGCACCCAAGGACTCTACTTAAATCGTTGGACCCCAAGATTTGACCCTGTCTCAGAAGTCCCCAAGGATGTCCCTATCTGGGTAAGACTTCCCAATATGTCGATTCACTGCTGGAACCCAACCTCGCTTCAAGCAATAGGGAACGGACTGGGGCACTACATTGACCGAGCAGAGCCCAGAGACCAGTACTCCTACGCGCGGATCTGTGTGGAGGTCGATCTGGAGGTAGGTCTTCCCAAGGCAATAAAATTAAAGGTTGGGGACTGGCACCACTTCCAAAAGTTGGATTACGAACAGCTCTCGTTCAAGTGCAGAGGTTGTCACGAATATGGCCACTTCCAAAGGAACTGTCCAAAGAACCTTCCCACAGAGAAAGAAGGGGAAGGAGGCTGGCAACAGGCCCGGAAGGGAAAATCCAAAGTGAAAGGGCAAAGAAATGAACAAACAGCTCCGCCGCAAGCCAAAACCTTAGGGACCAAGGAAACTGAGAACAGCTTCAGTATACTGGCAAAAGAAGTCGAAGAAGGGGAACCAGATCCAAGTAAAGAAGCACAAGAAGGAGCAAAAGGAAGCCAGAACTCCGAGGAGAAAGGGAACCAGTCAGCAGAAGAATATGGGGAGAAACACAACTCCCCCCAAAGGGTGGAAGGCAGTCAGAACATAGAGGAAGGGGAGATCTCAATAGGCAGCGACTCAGACGAGGCAAACGAGGTTTGGGTCACTCCAAAGAAAACAGGAAGAGGCAGGAAAACAAAAAAAGCTGAAAGAGACCAGGAAACCTACAAAGACATCCTCAAAGGGTCACAACCCACCATCAAGCAGTTGATCAGCGTTCGACATACAAGAAAGCAAGACAAAGCCTCCCAAGGAGGCCACCCCTCCCCCCAAGGTTTATAATGATCATAACCTCCTGGAACTGTAGAGGAATGGGTAGAAAAAGGAAGGAAGAAGCGCTTAAGGATATTATTAAAATGTCGAAAGAAAACATCCTCCTGCTCCAGGAGACCAAGATGAGCCAGTAAGACACACTTAAAACTTTGTTGAACGTATGGAAAGGAAGCCAAGGAGTAGCTGAAAATGCTAGAGGAGCCTCAGGAGGACTCTGCACATTGTGGAATGCCTCCAAAATAAACCTGATCAGTTCTGACAGATGCATGCACTGGATTCACACCAAACTCCTTCATAAAGACTCGGGTTACCAGGTAAGTGTTGTTAATATCTATGTACCGCAACATCTGGGGGAAAAAAAAACATTGTTGGGAGTCCTTGCAGGACTACCTTCAGCAAAATGATCTCAACAATATCATTCTGGGCGGGGATCTAAATGTAACTTTAGCTCAAGAAGAAAAGAGAGGGGGTTCCATAGTGAGAGACCCGACTAGGGAATGGGTAGAGGACCTAGCCTCAGCCTGGGACCTCCTAGACATCAAGTCGACCAAAGGACTTTACACGTGGACCAATAAGAGGATTGGTCCTGGGCACATAGCAGCCAGACTGGACATATTTCTAGTTCAAAGCTCCCTCCTGCTACTAGGACTCACAGCAATTGCAGAAATACTGCCCCACAGCGTATCAGATCACAAGCCTATTTGACTAGAAATTAAAAAAGACCAAGTCAGAGGACCCATTCCTTTCAGATTTAGTCTGACTTGGATACAAGACAAAGACTTTTTTGATCTAGTCTCCAAAACTTGGGCCAATGTTGTTAATGGCTCAGCCTTTTATGTGTGGGAGGAAAAACTTAGAAGGCTAAAAAGAGCCCTAAAGCTTTGGGCAAAGAGCCAGCCAAGTCCAATAGCCATGCGCATAACAGCCCAAATACAGCTCGAGAGCCACCAGTTGGAAATGGAGCATCATGAGGTCATGCCAAATACCTTGCAATAGGAGGATAGCCTACAAAGACAATGGCACAAAGCCTGCAGAGAGGAGGAAAGCTATTGGAGGCAAAAATCAAGAAGCCTATGGCTAAAAGAGGGAGATAAAAACACAAGCTATTTCCACAAGCAAGCGGAAGCAAGGAAACAATACAAGGAAGTCACAGAAGTCCAAGTTCAAAACAAAACAATTGCAGACCCAGAGGGAATAAAACAAGCATCCTTCAAAGCTTTTGAGGCGCTCTACACAGAACCGCAAAGAGCCGAAATGGACCAGCAGAGGTACCCTCTCAACATTATCCCAAGGCTCATAAATGAGGATATCAATAGCAAGTTGACAAGGGAGGTAATGCAGCAAGAGATAAAGGAGGCCCTGGATCAAATGAACCCAGACAAGGCCCCTGGGCCGGATGGGTTCACTGCCAGATTCTATCAGCAATGCTGGAATATAATCAAAAAGGATCTAACCAAAATGATTAAAAAATCGCAGTAGAGCAGCAAGCTAGGGGGAAGCACAAATTCATCCTTCTTGGCCCTCATCCCGAAGGAGAAAGGAGCACTCTCATTCAATCGATTCAAGCCAATCTCCCTTTGCAACACAAGCTATAAAATTCTCGCCAAATTTATAGCCAACCGTCTCTAGGTGCTCCTCCCTCTCATCGTTCCTGAAAATCAAAGCAGCTTTTTCAAAGGAAGGCATATTGCCGATAACATCATCCTTGTTCAAGAGGCTATTCACTCAAGTGTCTGAAGGAAAGACAAAGGTATGGTCATAAAATTGGACCTCGCTAATGCCTTTGATAGAGTTGGACATGAATTTTTATTTGAAGTCATGAGAAAGTTTGGGTTTGATTCAACATTTGTCAACTGGATAAAAGCTTGTATCGGATCACCATGGATAGCCCCGTTGGTGAATGGGAAAGTAACAAAAATTTTCAAAGCCTCCAGGGGTCTAAGACAAGGGTGCCCCCTTTCACCCATGCTCTATGCAATCCAAGCTTCAGTCTTAAGTTACCAGCTGGGGAACTCCCAAATTCATAAAAATCTCCAGAGACTAAGAATAGTGCAAGGGGTGAAAGATATAAACCATGCACAATTCGCAGATGACACTCTACTGTTGGGAGGAGCAAGTCCAATAATAGCAAAAAAATTTAAGGAAGAACTGGACGCTTATGCAGCAGTCTCTGGAAGTGAAATAAGCCAGGCCAAGAGTCATATCTATGGGTGGAATATCATGCCAAATGAGATGCTGGGAATTACAAGAATTCTAGGGATGGAAGGGCACACTAATTGGGAGGCCTTTAAATACCTTGGAATCCCCATTTTTAAAGTTGCCCCAAGAGCCTCTCACTGGAACCATCTGGTAGAAAAACTAAAAAATAATTTTTTCTCTTGGGGGGCGAGCTGGCTAAACTTAGCAGGGAAGGCAGTTCTGATAAAATATGTGGTGTCCAGCATCCCCATCTATCAAAGCTCGTTGTTGCTAGCCCCTGCCACCGTAATTCAAAAAATTGAAGCCTTTCAAAGACGCTTCTTGTGGGAAGGAGGACGGCAGGCAAAGAGAAAACTGCATTTGATAAGTTGGGAAAAAACTTCAAAGCCCTTCTTGGAAGGGGGACTCAATTTTAAAAAAACCAGAGTTCAAAATCTGGCTTTGGGGGCAAAGCTGCTTTGGAAGATGGTCACTGGCAAACCTTCGTGGAGAAAACTTGCGCTATGGAAGAAATATTTTAGGGGGTCTAGGGATCGAAGCTTAGAGTTTCCTTGCAAAGAAACAAAAGGCTCCCCTATCTTCGCACTCTGCAAAAAGGCTCTTCCTCACTTCAGCCCCCACCTCACATGGGTGCCAAGAAATGGTAAGAAAATCAAAATCTGGAAAGACTCGATTATGGGAGACCTGCCCCTAGAGTTGCGACAGGACCTCCATCGCCTCAAAGACTGGATGGACAGTCAAAACATTGTCACGCTTTCCGACATCTCAATCTGGGGGGAAGATAAGCATCAATCTTGGCAAGGGTGGGGAGTGCCAAACAGACCTACTGCTCTGGATCAAGACTAGCGCACCCTCCAAAACTGTCTTCAAGGGAAGGCCCCTTTAAAAAAGAAAGGTAAGGACGAAAGAGGATGGGGAAGGAATGCAAAGGCCTACACAACAACAGAAGGATACCAACTCTTCAACAGCGTCCCCACTGTTATGCCTGATCCGGCAATCTGGAAAGCAATCTGGCAGTCCAACTCGCTCCCAAAAATCAACCTCTTCATCTGGACCCTGGCACACAAGAGCATACAAACAGGAGAGAATCTCAGAAGACGTGGCTGGGAAGGACCCTACAGGTGTCCCTTATGCCTTCTTGCAGAAGAAACCACAAATCATCTTCTATTAAATTGTGTTTTCTCAAACGAAGTCTGGATAAGGGAAACAGGCCCCCAAATCGTTCTCAATTTCCCCCCTGATGTAAGTAACCTTCTACTCCTATGGGACTCTTTCTATCCCTTCATTTTCAAAGGGAAAAACCAAGCCTTCTTACTGTGGAAAGTGCTTCCAAATTTCATCCTGTGGAACCTTTGGCTAGAAAGGAATAATAGAATCTTCAGAGATAGCCAAAGAAGTGCAGCCACAGTTGTCATAAAAATTCAAGCTCTCTTTGGTGAATCAGCTCCGTACCTCTGCACTACAATCAAGAAACATAAGCTGGATGAAGAAGAGGAGCGTTGGCTAAGCCAATTAAAGATATAAGGTCACGAGGCTAGGAAAGAAAGCAACCCAATTAAAGAAGATTGGGAGATCAAGAAAAGTAAGTAGGCTTTTGCCGAATGGAAAAGCGGAATAATCACACCTATCCTCTTCTTTGACAGGGCATCGAAAGGAAACCCAGGCTAAGATACGGGAGGGGGGATAATTGAAAATCTCACTGAGGCTACAGCGATACACTTCACCTTGGGCTTAGTAGTAGAGTCCAAAAACAGAGTTGAGGCCTTGGCCCTCTGGCAAGGATTGATCCAAGCAAAAAACCACAGAATCCAAGACTTGACAATAATTGGTGATTCCAGAGTAATTATACAGGCCATAAATAACCACTCTAAAACTCCAAGCATGATGCTAAATAACCTTCTAGACAAGATACGCCTCCTTCTAAGGAATTTTAATTCTTATAAAGTTTTTCATGTGTTAAGGGATTTGAATGGGGAGGCGAACAAGGAAGCTAATAGAGGCACGCAGTTGGAGCCGGGGGTACTGAAAGTGAATGAAGTGATAGCCAGCGTGTAGCTCCCTTGAATGTTGCACCGAGCTCTCTATCATACTCAATTGCAAGCTATGTCAGCGGGTAGGAGATCAGGGGAATATTTAAGAACAGAGCGCATTAGAGACTTCGGTTGGGCGAGAGAACCATTCCAGTACCATGAAACGGAGCGATTCAGATATGGGGGAGACAAGAGATCCGCGCGCCCATACCCCACAAATCCTGCAGATCAAAGGGCAATGATGAGAAGTCATGCAGCAGGACTTAAGAAGAGGGCGAACCTCCCTTCTCATTCCAGTTACAAGGTGAATTCGCAGGTCTAGCCGGGATAGAGAGGGCGTGAAGGATCCATTAGAGGAGGACAAGAAGCAAGCA
>JZKD02S2046243.1:14442-54149 GCA_000966675.3 Picea glauca | reverse complement strand
TAGAAGGGGCACTGCCAAAAAATGCACAAAAATGCCAAAAACAGGGTTCGACGCTCCTCTAAAAGGTTAAGGGAGTGCTGCTTGAATTTTAAGTGCTTTGGTAAGATCATTTGGGGAGCCTTAGAGCTCTGGTAATCTTGTTGGTGGAGCGCTGGCATGATAATCACAAAAAAAAATATTTTTAAATTTAAATTACCCAAAAAATGTTAATATGGCATGACTAACGGACTTTTGTTGATGATGATTGCAGGTTATATTTGGCAAAAATCATGATCGAGTGGAAAGAAAGAGAGCATGAGATCAATGATGTTGTCGCTTTACAAAGTCCATGATCAAGGGCTACATTGAGGGACTACGGTATCCTCAAGTTCTTTAAAATGCAAAAGATGAAGAAGGAAGTTCTCCTTCTCGAGTACATCATCGGGTTGTGGAATACTGTGGAACATGGGTTCCAAATTGGAAGACAGCTTCTTAACATTGAGTTGGAGGATATGTATTTCCTGACTGGTCTCTCAAAGAGAGGGGATCCTATTATCTTTTCTGGATAGGGGACACTTCCCATGCCTGTATAAGAGTACTTGGCAAATCATTGTGTCCCAGGATTGAGATTGGTGGGAGGTAGAATTGCAATAAAAGATGTCAGAGATCTACGTCTTTGATCTATTCTATTTTCCATCATGACTTTAGCAGGGAGTACCAGCTCGCACTTGGCTTCGCGATTTGTTGGATTACTAAGAGGGGGGGTGAATCAGTAATAGAGAAATTTAATCCCTTTTAACCATATAATCCACGTGCTATATCAATGAAGAATTATTATCCAATAACTACAGAGTAAATAAGAAATGAACAAATGAACAATCATACACATACACAGTACACCAGTCTTTTACGTGGAAACCCAAATCGGGAAAAAACCACTGGATTCTTTTTCTTATATGTATTGAAGAATACATTCATTGGAAGGACAAACTTACTTTGTTTTCCAGCTGCAACTGGAAGGAGGCTCCAACCCCCTAGTTTCTCAAGCTACAATCTGAGGGAAGCTCCAACTCCCCAAATCTCTGGCTACAACCAGAAGGAGGCTACAANTAAGGGGACCACTTTGGAGTTCATCCATATTTACTTCTTATCAACCATGACAAGACAATAATGAGTCATATTTACATCAAACACTATTGGGTCCATTACCCAAAACTTTGTGCTATGGGTCTTTCTTCAAGGGTTGACATCAATGACAACCAACCTTAATCAACACAATTGTAGGTGGCTTATGGTTTGCAGTGTTTAAATGGAGTGCAACATTCCTTCAAAATTTGAAGGAGCATATTTCGAGATGTCATATGGGGAAACAAAAGCAGTTTGGATATGGTTTGTTTCTAGTTTCGTTATTCCTAGAACACATTCCTAAGATGCAACCACATATTGCACTAGCAGTACAACTGGTGGGTGAACCACGTATGGAACGCTGGAAAAGTCTGTCTCTGAGGTTGGGAACGAAGTCAGAGTTTAGATTTACAGGTGACTTAGTTTCTTGGTTGAGATGCCAATTGATTATTATAGAGGACTTCCCATATGTCGGAGTGGAATTTCGAGGGAGCATGGACCTAGTTCTTCCAGATGGAATGGACTGGGATGCGTCAGGTGAGAAACCAAAAAAATCTTGTTAAGTGTTTTTTGATTTTAAATCTATATTATTTTTTTGGGGTGCCTAGAAGAGTTTTTAATAGACGTATCATTTCATTGTGCGGATAGGGGAGCAACACGTCCGATAGAGATACCTACACTGGGGAATCCCAGAGATGTTCAAATAGTAGTAGATCATGAGGTAGTGACAAGGGGTCTCCGAGAGGTTGAGAGAAACCTCTGTGGTTTCACGATGGGTGTCCCTCCTCTTATGAGGTAGGGCATACCCTTGCATCTGTAGAGACATACAGTGGGAGTCCCTGAGGGTCTTAACTCCTTACTGAGATGAGTAGCCCGTGCGATAGTGTTCTACTCAGAGCACAATGTGATGCAAGAGGACTAGGACCTCTCTAATGTTTTTTATATAGTCTGTATGATGATTTTATGGGCATGAGTACCCAACATTTTCCCTTCTATGTACTTTTTTTATGCAATCAAGAATTTTTTATCCCGCCATATATATATACATATTCGAGTTTTATGGTGCCAAATGATGTTTATAAATAATGATGTATTTTTGTGATGCGTTTAAATTACATGTGATTTATGATTTATTTCCTTTATGAAAACCTCATCTATGTGAGAGATACCGATCCATGATGTAATTGGATAACGAATCTGAAGTTGTATTAAGTCCTCTTGGTTGTGTCTGTATTCAATAAAATCAAACATTCTTTCAAGAAAACAAACTCGTAGATGGAGACACAATAGGATAGGATTGTGAATGGTGTATATTTGATTAAGTTGATAGATCATAAGTTGAGAGTCTAGGTTAATGATCATACGAGATATACCTAGGGAGGTGGCTTCAGTTGAAATTCCAATGGTAGCATGATATTCTTCCATGTTGTTAGTTGACGATCCTAAGAAAATACCTCCTGAACTCACCAACTCATTAAAGTGGTAAATGACCCAAGTTCCAGAAGCAATGTTTTGTGTGTGTCGATTAGCGCCATCAGCAAACCCGACAAAGATAGGAAAGGATGATTTCATCTGTGCATGCAAAAAAAAGACAAAGTATAAGTGGCTAAGGAAAAACTCTTGCATGCAAGAGAAAAAGAAACACCAAACTAAAAATACAATAGTGTACAAAGCACACATGCTAGATGTCCTCTGCATAGTACTTCTTAAGGTAAAGCCCGTTTTGGGGCTCACCCACGGAGATTCCATCGTAGTCAATTAGCTCGTAGGCACCTCTATGTAAAACACATTTCACGATGTAAGGACCATGCCACAAAGGTTCTAACTTGCCTTTCCCTAACTTATCATGAGCCTAGTCGTAAACAAGGACTAGGTCTCCTTCTACAAAAGGACGAGGATGGACAGATTTTTTGTATTGATTCTTGATTCACTTTTGATGCATCTCGTTAACGAGAGAGGCATCACATCGTATTTCATATAACCGGGTCAGGTGTAAGAAGCATTATTCTTCAAAATAAGTGTGAGGGAGGAGTTCTACTTTGAGTTTCAACGAGGGAATTTCACACTCGATTGGTAAAACAACTTCTATTCCATATACTAACTGGAAATGAGTGAATCCAGTAGCAGTTTTTACTAAGGTAGATAAGCCCAGAGAGTGGAGAAAAGTTGTAGATGCCAAGATGTCTTGTTTTCCCCTACCATACGTTGAATCATGGTTTTAAGGACCTTTTTTATAGATTCAACTTGTCCATTTGCTTGAGGATAGTATGGGGATCATTTCTCATGGAGAAAACCCAACTTGGCATGCAACTCACTCATCATCTGGTTTTAAAAGTGTGAGCCATGATCAGTGACAACGGATTTTGGAATAACAAAGTGAGTGATAATGTGGCTGAAGATGAAAAGAGTTGTAGTACGACCATAATTCATAAAGGTAGGCATAGCCTCAACCCATTTTATGAAATAATCAATGGCGACGATGATATGACCATGCCCCCTGACTGAGGTAGGATTACACTGCATGAAATCAATGCCCCATTTTGCAAAGGGGTTGATGGCAACAATAGTATGTAGTAGAGTTGGGTGTGTGCATGCCTTTTTATGAAAAACTTGGGAGGGTGGGCACTTTTTGACAACCTCAATACAATCTTTGAATATGGAAGTCGAAAAGTAACAGACACGTAAAATTTTTGGAGTTGTAGCCATCCTAGAAAGGTGACCATCACATTCTCCAAGGTGACAGTAAGGATGCATTCAACCTCTTCATGAGTCAAACATCATCATAGGATAGTGTCAATACCATGGTGATACAAAGTGTCGTTGATGATAAGGTAGCGATGAGGATGGTGACGAATACATCGACGTTCTTCACGAGAGATATCGGGCTAAAAACGTTGGGCCTGGAGATAAAGAAGGAAGTATCCATACCAAGGATTGGATGTGCTGATGAGNAGCATGGGTTCTCTTACTCCACAAAGCGTCTTCCCATGAGGGCTTTCACCATAAGGGGACCACTTTGGAGTTCATCCATATTTACTTCTTATCAACCATGACAAGACAATAATGATTCATATTTACATCAAACACTATTGGGTCCATTACCCAAAACTTTGTGCTACGGGTCTTTCTTCAAGGGTTGACATCAATGACAACCAACCTTAATCAACACAATTGCAGGTGGCTTATGGTTTGCAGTGTTTAAATGGAGTGCAACATTCCTTCAAAATTTGAAGGAGCATATTTCGAGATGTCATATGGGGAAACAAAAGCATTTTGGATATGGTTTGTTTCTAGTTTCGTTATTCCTATAACACATTCCTTAGATGCAACCACATATTGCACTAGCAGTACAACTGGTGGGTGAACCACGTATGGAACGCTGGAAAAGTTTGTCTCTGAGGTTGGGAATGAAGTCAGAGTTTAGATTTACAGGTGACTTAGTTTCTTGGTTGAGACACCAATTGATCATTATAGAGGACTTCCCATATGTCGGAGTGGAATTTCGAGGGAGCATGGACCTAGTTCTTCCAGATGGAATGGACTGGGATGCGTCAGGTGAGAAACCAAAAAAATCTTGTTAAGTGTTTTTTGATTTTAAATCTATATTATTTTTTTGGGGTGCCTAGAAGAGTTTTTAATAGACGTATCATTTCATTGTGCGGATAGGGGAGCAACACGTCCGATAGAGATACCTACACTGGGGAATCCCAGAGATGTTCAAATAGTAGTAGATCATGAGGTAGTGACAAGGGGTCTCCGAGAGGTTGAGAGAAACCTCTGTGGTTTCACGATGGGTGTCCCTCCTCTTATGAGGTAGGGCATACCCTTGCATCTGTAGAGACATACAGTGGGAGTCCCTGAGGGTCTTAACTCCTTACTGAGATGAGTAGCCCGTGCGATAGTGTTCTACTCAGAGCACAATGTGATGCAAGAGGACTAGGACCTCTCTAATGTTTTTTATATAGTCTGTATGATGATTTTATGGGCATGAGTACCCAACATTTTCCCTTCTATGTACTTTTTTTATGCAATCAAGAATTTTTTATCCCGCCATATATATATACATATTCGAGTTTTATGGTGCCAAATGATGTTTATAAATAATGATGTATTTTTGTGATGCGTTTAAATTACATGTGATTTATGATTTATTTCCTTTATGAAAACCTCATCTATGTGAGAGATACCGATCCATGATGTAATTGGATAACGAATCTGAAGTTGTATTAAGTCCTCTTGGTTGTGTCTGTATTCAATAAAATCAAACATTCTTTCAAGAAAACAAACTCGTAGATGGAGACACAATAGGATAGGATTGTGAATGGTGTATATTTGATTAAGTTGATAGATCATAAGTTGAGAGTCTAGGTTAATGATCATACGAGATATACCTAGGGAGGTGGCTTCAGTTGAAATTCCAATGGTAGCATGATATTCTTCCATGTTGTTAGTTGACGATCCTAAGAAAATACCTCCTGAACTCACCAACTCATTAAAGTGGTAAATGACCCAAGTTCCAGAAGCAATGTTTTGTGTGTGTCGATTAGCGCCATCAGCAAACCCGACAAAGATAGGAAAGGATGATTTCATCTGTGCATGCAAAAAAAAGACAAAGTATAAGTGGCTAAGGAAAAACTCTTGCATGCAAGAGAAAAAGAAACACCAAACTAAAAATACAATAGTGTACAAAGCACACATGCTAGATGTCCTCTGCATAGTACTTCTTAAGGTAAAGCCCGTTTTGGGGCTCACCCACGGAGATTCCATCGTAGTCAATTAGCTCGTAGGCACCTCTATGTAAAACACATTTCACGATGTAAGGACCATGCCACAAAGGTTCTAACTTGCCTTTCCCTAACTTATCATGAGCCTAGTCGTAAACAAGGACTAGGTCTCCTTCTACAAAAGGACGAGGATGGACAGATTTTTTGTATTGATTCTTGATTCACTTTTGATGCATCTCGTTAACGAGAGAGGCATCACATCGTATTTCATATAACCGGGTCAGGTGTAAGAAGCATTATTCTTCAAAATAAGTGTGAGGGAGGAGTTCTACTTTGAGTTTCAACGAGGGAATTTCACACTCGATTGGTAAAACAACTTCTATTCCATATACTAACTGGAAATGAGTGAATCCAGTAGCAGTTTTTACTAAGGTAGATAAGCCCAGAGAGTGGAGAAAAGTTGTAGATGCCAAGATGTCTTGTTTTCCCCTACCATACGTTGAATCATGGTTTTAAGGACCTTTTTTATAGATTCAACTTGTCCATTTGCTTGAGGATAGTATGGGGATCATTTCTCATGGAGAAAACCCAACTTGGCATGCAACTCACTCATCATCTGGTTTTAAAAGTGTGAGCCATGATCAGTGACAACGGATTTTGGAATAACAAAGTGAGTGATAATGTGGCTGAAGATGAAAAGAGTTGTAGTACGACCATAATTCATAAAGGTAGGCATAGCCTCAACCCATTTTATGAAATAATCAATGGCGACGATGATATGACCATGCCCCCTGACTGAGGTAGGATTACACTGCATGAAATCAATGCCCCATTTTGCAAAGGGGTTGATGGCAACAATAGTATGTAGTAGAGTTGGGTGTGTGCATGCCTTTTTATGAAAAACTTGGGAGGGTGGGCACTTTTTGACAACCTCAATACAATCTTTGAATATGGAAGTCGAAAAGTAACAGACACGTAAAATTTTTGGAGTTGTAGCCATCCTAGAAAGGTGACCATCACATTCTCCAAGGTGACAGTAAGGATGCATTCAACCTCTTCATGAGTCAAACATCATCATAGGATAGTGTCAATACCATGGTGATACAAAGTGTCGTTGATGATAAGGTAGCGATGAGGATGGTGACGAATACATCGACGTTCTTCACGAGAGATATCGGGCTAAAAACGTTGGGCCTGGAGATAAAGAAGGAAGTATCCATACCAAGGATTGGATGTGCTGATGAGAAACAAAGTTTCATCAGGGACAAAATCTTTGGGCTCAGTATCTTCATCAACATGGGGAAGGTCGCAGATAAGCTCTGCAAACACATAGGATTTTTTGTCTTTGGACTTAGCAAATTCAAGATTGAATTCCTTAAGAATTATGATCCATTTGGAATGTTTTCCCACAAGAACTTGACATGTCAGAATATGATACATGGGGATTGAGTCCACGATGACTGTGGTGGTGTGTAGAAATATGTAATGGCGAAATATCTAGACATTGATGATGGTTGTCAGAGTCAACTTTTCAACATGTGAATATCAGAGTTCGGGACCGGAGAGATTTTTTCTTAGATAGTATATCACATGTTCTTCACCATTAGGGTACTCTTGAAATAACGCCATAGAAATAGTGGAAGTAGAGGTTGCTAAGTAAAGGATATAGTCCTTCGTATAATTCGGAGGATGAAATAGAGGTGTGTTGGTCAATGCATGCTTAAGAGCAACAAAAGATCATTGAGCAGTGTCATCCCATATGAAAGGAGTGTCTTTCTGCAACAATCACATAAATCCTTTGGTAATCTCAACGTAGTTACATATAAAACGACGAAGAAAGTTTGATTTCCCCTGCAAACTTTGGATTTGTGTCAAATTATTAGGTGGAGGTAAAGAAAGAATAGATTCAATTTTTAAGGGATCCACCTAAATGCCATGTTTGGAGACAATGAAACCAAGGAGTCGGCCTGATTCGATAGAAAAAATACACTTGTGTGGGTTCAAATGAATACAGTAGAACCGACACCGAAGAAAAATACCTCGTAGATGACCAAAATGGTCGGATCGACTAGATGAATGGGCTGGTAAATCATCGAGGTAAGGTTCCACAATATGTTTGATATTGTGGAAATCACATGACATGGCCCGCTAGAATGTAGCACCAATGTTTTTGAGGCCAAACGATAGTTTTCGATAGGAGAAATTTCCCCACAGGCAGATGAAGGATGTCTTATGATGATAAGAAGGCAAAATGTCAATCTGGTTGTACCCTAAGAAACCATCCATGAAAGAGAGAATCGCGCTACCAGTGCAATTATCAATGATCTGGTCGATGAAGGGGGTAGGGTAATTGTCTTTCAGACAAGAATTGTTGAGGTCCCTACAATCAATGCAAACATGAATGGTCTATTGCTTCTTAGTGACCGAAACAATGTTAGAAACCCATTTCGTCAAGGGGACAGGATAGATGAAGTCAAATTTCAATAATTTCTCAACTTCTGCCTTAATAGACAAAGTCTTCTTAGGATGGACTAGGTGCAGCTTCTATCGAACACGTTTTACTCCTAGGTAAGCTTTAATCTCATGCACAACAATCAAAGGATCGATCCCTGGAATTTCTTCGTAGCTCCAAGCGAAGACATCACATAATTCTTTAAATAAAGCGGTGTAAGAAACCACTTCCTCGGATGAGCAATTAGCACCAAGATTAATATTTTCCATGACACCTTCCTTGATCGAAATGTCAATAATGACCATAGAGGAAATGTTTCCCATATTCCCTTCAGAAATAGTATCTTTTGTAAGTATGGGTGATTGTGGAAAGTCGACAACATCGAGGGGGGGATGATACGGTGTATATCTTCCTGTATTTCTTCAATAAGTGGAAGAAAAGAGGATCGATGATGTTTATGATCCCAAGGTACATCATAAATGCTAAGAATTTCCATAATATATTCGTCGGATGGAAAGATTTGGGAAATGCAGTCAAAGGTAGACATCAAGGAATTCAACCAAGATGGCATCAAGTAAGTGTCGGGTTCCAAGAGATGTTGGCCATCCGAGGAAGGAGAGATTGATTGAATAGTAGTGTAAGAATCTTCGGCTATACTAAGTGGCATGGTGTCACCTAGTGCATCGAACTCCAAAGGACTCGGTACAATCCAAGGATCAGATGATTCCAAAGAGTGATAAGCCACAGTTGAAATCATATTGATGGTGGCAATAGGATGTGTTGTGGGAGGAAGTGGTGCAGGAAGGTACCCATAAGGCTATAATCATTCAAAAAGCCTACACCAACACTTTTTTATGTGATCTTGTGATATCCCAAGAAAGGAATATTGTTCGTAGCGGGACTGCGAGCATCGGGTGTACAAAAATCTAACTATTTGATAGTGAAATTTTTTCCTTGATGAGGAAATTGTACACATCAAAACACCGATGAAGCAACGAAATTCATATCATAAAAACAACTTCTTCCTAGTAACAAGTTGTAATCGAGGGGAGCATCGACCACCTCAATGTCAATAGAGACAATTTTGCTGCTCAACTCAACGGTCAAGGACTACAAGAGTCAGTGAGGATGAAAACCTCGCCCATAGAATGTGAGCAACATCGTAGGAGATTTGTTAAGTGCAGGTGATTTTAAGCCTTTCCAATAATCTAAGGGCATGACACAAGTAGAGGCTCCCTCATCCAAGATAGTGCGGTGAATTTGTTGATTGTGAACAACAACATCAATTTTAAAACCAAGTTGGTGAGAGAGTCGAGACTTAAAATTGTCCAGGTTAAACGTGATATTGTTGGATGACTCAAGATCAAAAGCACCAATAGAAGCCAAAAGTGTTCTATGTTGACTTGGGCAGTGCTGTAGAACTTCCATCGCAGACATAGCACATGGTGCTTGAGTAAAATCTTCAACAATGTTGTANATTATAGAGGACTTCCCATATGTCGGAGTGGAATTTCGAGGGAGCATGGACCTAGTTCTTCCAGATGGAATGGACTGGGATGCGTCAGGTGAGAAACCAAAAAAATCTTGTTAAGTGTTTTTTGATTTTAAATCTATATTATTTTTTTGGGGTGCCTAGAAGAGTTTTTAATAGACGTATCATTTCATTGTGCGGATAGGGGAGCAACACGTCCGATAGAGATACCTACACTGGGGAATCCCAGAGATGTTCAAATAGTAGTAGATCATGAGGTAGTGACAAGGGGTCTCCGAGAGGTTGAGAGAAACCTCTGTGGTTTCACGATGGGTGTCCCTCCTCTTATGAGGTAGGGCATACCCTTGCATCTGTAGAGACATACAGTGGGAGTCCCTGAGGGTCTTAACTCCTTACTGAGATGAGTAGCCCGTGCGATAGTGTTCTACTCAGAGCACAATGTGATGCAAGAGGACTAGGACCTCTCTAATGTTTTTTATATAGTCTGTATGATGATTTTATGGGCATGAGTACCCAACATTTTCCCTTCTATGTACTTTTTTTATGCAATCAAGAATTTTTTATCCCGCCATATATATATACATATTCGAGTTTTATGGTGCCAAATGATGTTTATAAATAATGATGTATTTTTGTGATGCGTTTAAATTACATGTGATTTATGATTTATTTCCTTTATGAAAACCTCATCTATGTGAGAGATACCGATCCATGATGTAATTGGATAACGAATCTGAAGTTGTATTAAGTCCTCTTGGTTGTGTCTGTATTCAATAAAATCAAACATTCTTTCAAGAAAACAAACTCGTAGATGGAGACACAATAGGATAGGATTGTGAATGGTGTATATTTGATTAAGTTGATAGATCATAAGTTGAGAGTCTAGGTTAATGATCATACGAGATATACCTAGGGAGGTGGCTTCAGTTGAAATTCCAATGGTAGCATGATATTCTTCCATGTTGTTAGTTGACGATCCTAAGAAAATACCTCCTGAACTCACCAACTCATTAAAGTGGTAAATGACCCAAGTTCCAGAAGCAATGTTTTGTGTGTGTCGATTAGCGCCATCAGCAAACCCGACAAAGATAGGAAAGGATGATTTCATCTGTGCATGCAAAAAAAAGACAAAGTATAAGTGGCTAAGGAAAAACTCTTGCATGCAAGAGAAAAAGAAACACCAAACTAAAAATACAATAGTGTACAAAGCACACATGCTAGATGTCCTCTGCATAGTACTTCTTAAGGTAAAGCCCGTTTTGGGGCTCACCCACGGAGATTCCATCGTAGTCAATTAGCTCGTAGGCACCTCTATGTAAAACACATTTCACGATGTAAGGACCATGCCACAAAGGTTCTAACTTGCCTTTCCCTAACTTATCATGAGCCTAGTCGTAAACAAGGACTAGGTCTCCTTCTACAAAAGGACGAGGATGGACAGATTTTTTGTATTGATTCTTGATTCACTTTTGATGCATCTCGTTAACGAGAGAGGCATCACATCGTATTTCATATAACCGGGTCAGGTGTAAGAAGCATTATTCTTCAAAATAAGTGTGAGGGAGGAGTTCTACTTTGAGTTTCAACGAGGGAATTTCACACTCGATTGGTAAAACAACTTCTATTCCATATACTAACTGGAAATGAGTGAATCCAGTAGCAGTTTTTACTAAGGTAGATAAGCCCAGAGAGTGGAGAAAAGTTGTAGATGCCAAGATGTCTTGTTTTCCCCTACCATACGTTGAATCATGGTTTTAAGGACCTTTTTTATAGATTCAACTTGTCCATTTGCTTGAGGATAGTATGGGGATCATTTCTCATGGAGAAAACCCAACTTGGCATGCAACTCACTCATCATCTGGTTTTAAAAGTGTGAGCCATGATCAGTGACAACGGATTTTGGAATAACAAAGTGAGTGATAATGTGGCTGAAGATGAAAAGAGTTGTAGTACGACCATAATTCATAAAGGTAGGCATAGCCTCAACCCATTTTATGAAATAATCAATGGCGACGATGATATGACCATGCCCCCTGACTGAGGTAGGATTACACTGCATGAAATCAATGCCCCATTTTGCAAAGGGGTTGATGGCAACAATAGTATGTAGTAGAGTTGGGTGTGTGCATGCCTTTTTATGAAAAACTTGGGAGGGTGGGCACTTTTTGACAACCTCAATACAATCTTTGAATATGGAAGTCGAAAAGTAACAGACACGTAAAATTTTTGGAGTTGTAGCCATCCTAGAAAGGTGACCATCACATTCTCCAAGGTGACAGTAAGGATGCATTCAACCTCTTCATGAGTCAAACATCATCATAGGATAGTGTCAATACCATGGTGATACAAAGTGTCGTTGATGATAAGGTAGCGATGAGGATGGTGACGAATACATCGACGTTCTTCACGAGAGATATCGGGCTAAAAACGTTGGGCCTGGAGATAAAGAAGGAAGTATCCATACCAAGGATTGGATGTGCTGATGAGGAAAAAAGTTTCATCAGGGACAAAATCTCTGGGATCAGTATCTTCATCACCATGGGGAAGGTCACAGATAAGCTCTGCAAACACATAGGATTTTTTGTCTTTGGACTTAGCAAATTCAAGATTGAATTCCTTAAGGATTATGATCCATTTGGAATGTTTTCCCACAAGAACTTGACATGTCAGAATATGATACATGGGGATTGAGTCCACGATGACTGTGGTGGTGTGTAGAAATATGTAATGGCGAAATCTCTAGCCATTGATGATGGTTGTTAGAGTCAACTTTTCAACAGGTGAATATCAGAGTTCGGGACCGGATAGATTTTTTCTTAGATAGTATATCACATGTTCTTCACCATTAGGGTCCTCTTGAACTAACACCATAGAAATAGTGGAAGTAGAGGTTGCTAAGTAAAGGATATAGTCCTTCCTATAATTCAGAGGATGAAATAGAGGTGTGTTGGTCAATGCATGCTTAAGAGCAACAAAAGATCATTGAGCAGTGTCATCCCATATGAAAGGAGTGTCTTTCTGCAACAATCACATAAATCCTTTGGTAATCTCAACGTAGTTACATATAAAACGACGAAGAAAGTTTGATTTCCCCTGCAAACTTTGGATTTGTGTCAAATTATTAGGTGGAGGTAAAGAAAGAATAGATTCAATTTTTAAGGGATCCACCTAAATGCCATGTTTGGAGACAATGAAACCAAGGAGTCGGCCTGATTCGATAGAAAAAATACACTTGTGTGGGTTCAAATGAATACAGTAGAACCGACACCGAAGAAAAATACCTCGTAGATGACCAAAATGGTCGGATCGACTAGATGAATGGGCTGGTAAATCATCGAGGTAAGGTTCCACAATATGTTTGATATTGTGGAAATCACATGACATGGCCCGCTAGAATGTAGCACCAATGTTTTTGAGGCCAAACGATAGTTTTCGATAGGAGAAATTTCCCCACAGGCAGATGAAGGATGTCTTATGATGATAAGAAGGCAAAATGTCAATCTGGTTGTACCCTAAGAAACCATCCATGAAAGAGAGAATCGCGCTACCAGTGCAATTATCAATGATCTGGTCGATGAAGGGGGTAGGGTAATTGTCTTTCAGACAAGAATTGTTGAGGTCCCTACAATCAATGCAAACATGAATGGTCTATTGCTTCTTAGTGACCGAAACAATGTTAGAAACCCATTTCGTCAAGGGGACAGGATAGATGAAGTCAAATTTCAATAATTTCTCAACTTCTGCCTTAATAGACAAAGTCTTCTTAGGATGGACTAGGTGCAGCTTCTATCGAACACGTTTTACTCCTAGGTAAGCTTTAATCTCATGCACAACAATCAAAGGATCGATCCCTGGAATTTCTTCGTAGCTCCAAGCGAAGACATCACATAATTCTTTAAATAAAGCGGTGTAAGAAACCACTTCCTCGGATGAGCAATTAGCACCAAGATTAATATTTTCCATGACACCTTCCTTGATCGAAATGTCAATAATGACCATAGAGGAAATGTTTCCCATATTCCCTTCAGAAATAGTATCTTTTGTAAGTATGGGTGATTGTGGAAAGTCGACAACATCGAGGGGGGGATGATACGGTGTATATCTTCCTGTATTTCTTCAATAAGTGGAAGAAAAGAGGATCGATGATGTTTATGATCCCAAGGTACATCATAAATGCTAAGAATTTCCATAATATATTCGTCGGATGGAAAGATTTGGGAAATGCAGTCAAAGGTAGACATCAAGGAATTCAACCAAGATGGCATCAAGTAAGTGTCGGGTTCCAAGAGATGTTGGCCATCCGAGGAAGGAGAGATTGATTGAATAGTAGTGTAAGAATCTTCGGCTATACTAAGTGGCATGGTGTCACCTAGTGCATCGAACTCCAAAGGACTCGGTACAATCCAAGGATCAGATGATTCCAAAGAGTGATAAGCCACAGTTGAAATCATATTGATGGTGGCAATAGGATGTGTTGTGGGAGGAAGTGGTGCAGGAAGGTACCCATAAGGCTATAATCATTCAAAAAGCCTACACCAACACTTTTTTATGTGATCTTGTGATATCCCAAGAAAGGAATATTGTTCGTAGCGGGACTGCGAGCATCGGGTGTACAAAAATCTAACTATTTGATAGTGAAATTTTTTCCTTGATGAGGAAATTGTACACATCAAAACACCGATGAAGCAACGAAATTCATATCATAAAAACAACTTCTTCCTAGTAACAAGTTGTAATCGAGGGGAGCATCGACCACCTCAATGTCAATAGAGACAATTTTGCTGCTCAACTCAACGGTCAAGGACTACAAGAGTCAGTGAGGATGAAAACCTCGCCCATAGAATGTGAGCAACATCGTAGGAGATTTGTTAAGTGCAGGTGATTTTAAGCCTTTCCAATAATCTAAGGGCATGACACAAGTAGAGGCTCCCTCATCCAAGATAGTGCGGTGAATTTGTTGATTGTGAACAACAACATCAATTTTAAAACCAAGTTGGTGAGAGAGTCGAGACTTAAAATTGTCCAGGTTAAACGTGATATTGTTGGATGACTCAAGATCAAAAGCACCAATAGAAGCCAAAAGTGTTCTATGTTGACTTGGGCAGTGCTGTAGAACTTCCATCGCAGACATAGCACATGGTGCTTGAGTAAAATCTTCAACAATGTTGTAGTTTTGGGAAGCACGTGAACTAGGATTAAAAGTAGATTCAAGGATGGTGCTCTTGGGAGAGCGTAATATGGAGTCAAACGTAGGTTTATCTATCTGAAGTAATCCAAACGAAGGAATTAAAAATGGAGAACTAACGGAGGATGGTGATGGATTTGTTAAAGTACCGTTAGTAACCTTTCCTTTGTCAGTTTTAGCTAGCATGTCATAGGTTGTAGAGCGATTGGTTAAATCAATCCCATTGAACATATAAATATGGACACTTGTTGAGGCTTCATCATGAGGAGGATGGATAGAACTACCCCCTGGAGAGGGGGTTTGAGAAACCATGGATTAATGCTAAGGAAAAGGATGAGTAATAATGAGGGGTTGTGAATTCCCCTTAAAATGTTTTTCCACTTCATCGCGATGTAGACAGTTTCGAGTGTAGTGATCGTCACCACAAATAAGACATGGAAATTTCAGTTTCCGCTGCATTTTATTTTCAATAACAGGTGTTGGAGTTTGAGTTTTGGGTCATTCATTTTCATTATTCTTTTTTGGGTTTATTTTTTGTCTTCTTCTTACCTCCAGATTGTTGTGAAGGGGAAGACTAAACTGCACTCACCTCAGAGATTTGAGTTTGGGGGTGGGTAGAGGAGAGTGAGGTTGAACTGGGAGTGGGTGCCAAAGTAGATCGATTTTCTGTTCCAGTAGACTGGGAAGCATATTGGGTTTTGACAGAGTTGATAACTCCATCTGCATGTGACGTGGATGAAGGTTTAGATGGATCGGTAGTGGCACAGGTAGCATTTGGGATCAACTCATACAAAGTATCAGATTGTGAATAAACCAGATCTAAGTACTGATCTCGAGCAATGACCTCTTCCTCGATGTCTACACCACCCATGGCAACATCACAAGCAATCAGGGATAAAAATGATTTAGTAAACCATTCCGCCAATAACTGGTTAGGAATGATTGCTTTGATCAACCTTCACCGTCGTCTCCACTCATGAATATGATCAAAGATATGTACAGAGTTAGTCTGATGAAGGGAGGTCAAGATTTTGGTACTCATCTCTTATAAAATGGGTAGTTGAAAGTTTGTGAGAAAGGACATGGAAAGAAATTTGAAATCTTGGAAGGAACCACGTGGAAGTTCAATATACCACTTGGCTGCAGAGCTTGTAAGTGTTTGCTGAAAAAGATGTAAAAGTACAGAATTGTCTATTAAGGAGTTCGATGAACACCATAAATGGAAAGTCATCACATGGTTGTTTGGTTCTTCTCCAGGTTTACCGTCAAATTTTGGAATATCGGAAGGTAATTTAGCAGAAATCACTAGCCAAAAGGGATAATGTAATATAGAATCATTGGTCAACTGAGACAAGTCTAGGAGATATAGAGTCGCAAGAAACAATAGTTGTCGATTAACCTGAGGGTGATACTGGTGTGGCATAGGGACACCAGCAGGGTCGTAAATTGGGTTAGGTGGATAATTGTATCCAATAGGTCCTCCTACATATGGTTGTTGCTGACTAGAATAAACAAGATTCAATGATGGTTGAGAAACATGTGTAGATGGAGGATAACCTTATGGGTTCTAAGGATTATAAGTTGGATGATGGGTTTTCCCATAAGGGGGGTAAATGTTTTGTCCATGAGGAGGATATACATTAGTCCCATGGGAAAGAGAAGGTTGTTTTTTCCATTTAGGATGTTGTCTCCCAGAGAATAGCGGATTTCCTGGGAAAGGAAAGTGCCAAGGATTTTGTGTCACATTCTGTCCATACCATGGGTTATGGACTCCATTCCGAGGTTGCCCCCCATGCCGAGGTTGTGTCCCAATTTGAGGTTGAATCCCAAATTGAGGTTTCCCCCCAGCGTGAGGTTGAGTGCCTAGAGGAATCTAGAAACTAGAAGTGAAAGAATGACTGGTGCCTCCAACTAGTTAGAGCCACTAAGACCATCTCCTCCAAATAAAGGTGTAGGTATAGAACTAGAAACGACGTTATATCCAGGAGGAACAAAAAGTCCAAAAACTCTGGGTGTAACCTGGGTAGTGTTCGAAATGGAAGGATTCAGATCTCTGTACCCAAGTGGAATTGACGGACATGGTCTAAGTGGCGTTCCAATTAGAGCTTGGGATGGTGTCACATTTTCGATGGGGATTGTAGCAACATGCACGACCATAGTAGAATGGGATGATATAGTGTATATCTTCTTGTATTTCTTCAATAAGTGGAAGAAAAGAGGATCGATGATGTTTATGATCCCAAGGTATGTCATAAATGCTAAGAATTTCCATAATAGATTCGTCGAACGGAAATATTTGGGATATGCAGTCAAAGGTAGACGTCAAGGAATTCAACAAATATGGCATCAAGTAAGTGTCAAGTTCCAAGAGATGTTGGTCATTCGAGGAAGGAGAGGCTAATTGAATAATAGTGTAAGAATCTTCGGTTGGACTAAGTGGCATGGTGTCACCTAGTGCATCGAACTCCAAAGGAATAGGTACAATCCAAGGATCAGATGATTCCAAAGAGTGATAAGACACAGTCAAAATCATATTGATGGTGGCAATAAGATGTGTTGTGGGAGGAAGTGGTGCAGGGAAGGTACCCATAAGGCTATAATATTTCAAAAAGCCTACACCAACGCTTTCGTATGTGATCTTGTGATCTCCCAAGAAAGGAATATTGTTCGTAGCGGGACTGCGAGCATCGAGTGTACAAAAATCTAACTGATTGATAGTGACAATTTTTTCTTGATGAGGAAATTGTACACATCGAAACACCGATGAAGAAACGAAATTCATAGCATAAAAGCAACTTCTTCCTAGTAACAAGTTGTAATTGAGGGGAGCATCAACCACCTCAACGTCAACAGAGATGATTTTTCCACTCAACTAAATGGCAAAGGACTGCAAGAGTCAGTGAGGATGAAAACCTCACCCATCGAATGTGTGCGACATTGTAGGAGATTTGTTAAGTGCGGGTGATTTTAAGCCTTTCCAACAATCTAAAGGCATAACACAAGTAGAGGCTCCCTCATCCAAGATAGTGTAGTGAATTTTTTGATTGTGAACAACAACATGAATTTGAAAACCAAGTTGCTGAGAGAGTCGAGACTTAAAGTTGTCCAAGTTAAATGTGATATCGTTGGATGACTTAGGATCGAAAGCACCAATAAAAGCCAAAAGCGTTCTACATTGACTTGGGCAGTGCCATAGAACTTCCAACGCAGACATAGCACATGGTGCTTGAGTAAAATCTTCAACAATGTTGTAGTTTTGGGCAGCACGTGAACTAGGATTAAAAGTAGATTCAAGGATGATGCTCTTGGGAGAGCGTAATATGGAATCAAATGTAGGGTTATCTATCTGAAGTAATCCAAACGAAGGAATAACAAATGGAGAACTAACGGAGGATGGTGATGGATTTGTTAAAGTACCATTAGTAACCTTTCCTTTGTCAGGTTTAGCTGGCGTGTCATAGGTTGTAGAGCGAGTGGTTAAATCAATCNGAGGATGAAATAGAGGTGTGTTGGTCAATGCATGCTTAAGAGCAACAAAAGATCATTGAGCAGTGTCATCCCATATGAAAGGAGTGTCTTTCTGCAACAATCACATAAATCCTTTGGTAATCTCAACGTAGTTACATATAAAACGACGAAGAAAGTTTGATTTCCCCTGCAAACTTTGGATTTGTGTCAAATTATTAGGTGGAGGTAAAGAAAGAATAGATTCAATTTTTAAGGGATCCACCTAAATGCCATGTTTGGAGACAATGAAACCAAGGAGTCGGCCTGATTCGATAGAAAAAATACACTTGTGTGGGTTCAAATGAATACAGTAGAACCGACACCGAAGAAAAATACCTCGTAGATGACCAAAATGGTCGGATCGACTAGATGAATGGGCTGGTAAATCATCGAGGTAAGGTTCCACAATATGTTTGATATTGTGGAAATCACATGACATGGCCCGCTAGAATGTAGCACCAATGTTTTTGAGGCCAAACGATAGTTTTCGATAGGAGAAATTTCCCCACAGGCAGATGAAGGATGTCTTATGATGATAAGAAGGCAAAATGTCAATCTGGTTGTACCCTAAGAAACCATCCATGAAAGAGAGAATCGCGCTACCAGTGCAATTATCAATGATCTGGTCGATGAAGGGGGTAGGGTAATTGTCTTTCAGACAAGAATTGTTGAGGTCCCTACAATCAATGCAAACATGAATGGTCTATTGCTTCTTAGTGACCGAAACAATGTTAGAAACCCATTTCGTCAAGGGGACAGGATAGATGAAGTCAAATTTCAATAATTTCTCAACTTCTGCCTTAATAGACAAAGTCTTCTTAGGATGGACTAGGTGCAGCTTCTATCGAACACGTTTTACTCCTAGGTAAGCTTTAATCTCATGCACAACAATCAAAGGATCGATCCCTGGAATTTCTTCGTAGCTCCAAGCGAAGACATCACATAATTCTTTAAATAAAGCGGTGTAAGAAACCACTTCCTCGGATGAGCAATTAGCACCAAGATTAATATTTTCCATGACACCTTCCTTGATCGAAATGTCAATAATGACCATAGAGGAAATGTTTCCCATATTCCCTTCAGAAATAGTATCTTTTGTAAGTATGGGTGATTGTGGAAAGTCGACAACATCGAGGGGGGGATGATACGGTGTATATCTTCCTGTATTTCTTCAATAAGTGGAAGAAAAGAGGATCGATGATGTTTATGATCCCAAGGTACATCATAAATGCTAAGAATTTCCATAATATATTCGTCGGATGGAAAGATTTGGGAAATGCAGTCAAAGGTAGACATCAAGGAATTCAACCAAGATGGCATCAAGTAAGTGTCGGGTTCCAAGAGATGTTGGCCATCCGAGGAAGGAGAGATTGATTGAATAGTAGTGTAAGAATCTTCGGCTATACTAAGTGGCATGGTGTCACCTAGTGCATCGAACTCCAAAGGACTCGGTACAATCCAAGGATCAGATGATTCCAAAGAGTGATAAGCCACAGTTGAAATCATATTGATGGTGGCAATAGGATGTGTTGTGGGAGGAAGTGGTGCAGGAAGGTACCCATAAGGCTATAATCATTCAAAAAGCCTACACCAACACTTTTTTATGTGATCTTGTGATATCCCAAGAAAGGAATATTGTTCGTAGCGGGACTGCGAGCATCGGGTGTACAAAAATCTAACTATTTGATAGTGAAATTTTTTCCTTGATGAGGAAATTGTACACATCAAAACACCGATGAAGCAACGAAATTCATATCATAAAAACAACTTCTTCCTAGTAACAAGTTGTAATCGAGGGGAGCATCGACCACCTCAATGTCAATAGAGACAATTTTGCTGCTCAACTCAACGGTCAAGGACTACAAGAGTCAGTGAGGATGAAAACCTCGCCCATAGAATGTGAGCAACATCGTAGGAGATTTGTTAAGTGCAGGTGATTTTAAGCCTTTCCAATAATCTAAGGGCATGACACAAGTAGAGGCTCCCTCATCCAAGATAGTGCGGTGAATTTGTTGATTGTGAACAACAACATCAATTTTAAAACCAAGTTGGTGAGAGAGTCGAGACTTAAAATTGTCCAGGTTAAACGTGATATTGTTGGATGACTCAAGATCAAAAGCACCAATAGAAGCCAAAAGTGTTCTATGTTGACTTGGGCAGTGCTGTAGAACTTCCATCGCAGACATAGCACATGGTGCTTGAGTAAAATCTTCAACAATGTTGTATTTTTGGGCAGCACGTGAACTAGGATTAAAAGTAGATTCAAGGATGGTGCTCTTGGGAGAGCGTAATATGGAGTCAAACGTAGGTTTATCTATCTGAAGTAATCCAAACGAAGGAATAAAAAATGGAGAACTAACGGAGGATGGTGATGGATTTGTTAAAGTACAGTTAGTAACCTTTCCTTTGTCATTTTTAGCTAGCATGTCATAGGTTGTAGAGCGATTGGTTAAATCAATCCCATTGAACATATAAATATGGACACTTGTTGAGGCTTCATCATGAGTAGGATGGCTAGAACTACCCCCTGGAGAGGGGGTTTGAGAAACCATGGATTACTGCTAAGGAAAAGGCTGAGTAAGAATGAGGGGTTGTGAATTCCCCTTAAAATGTTTTTCCACTTCATCGCGATGTGGACAATGTCGAGTGTAGTGATCGTCACCACAAATAAGACATGGAAATTTCAGTTTCCGCTGCAGTTTCTTTTCAATAACAGGTGTTGGAGTTTGAGTTTTGGGTTATTCATTTTCATTACTCTTTTTTGGGTTTATTTTTTGTCTTCTTCTTACCTCCAGATTGTTGTGAAGGGGCAGACTAAACTGCACTCACCTCAGATATTTGAGTTTGGGGGTGGGTAGAGGAGAGTGAGGTTGAACTGGGAGTGGGTGCCAAAGTAGATCGATTTTCTGTTCCAGTAGACTGGGAAGCATATTGGGTTTTGACAGAGTTGATAACTCCATCTGCATGTGATGTGGATGAAGGTTTAGATGGATCGGTAGTGGCACAGGTAGCATTTGGGATAAACTCATACAAAGTATCAGATTGTGAATAAACCAGATCTAAGTACTGATCTCGAGAAATGGCCTCTTCCTCGATGACTACACCACCCATGGCGACATCATGAGCAATCAGGGATAAAAATGATTTAGTAAACCATTCCACCAATAATTGGTTAGGAATGATTGCTTTGATCAACCTTCACCGTCGTCTCCACTCATGAATATAATCAAAGATATGTACAGAGTTAGTCTGATGAAGGGAGGTCAAGATTTTGGTACTCATCTATTATCGAATGGGTAGTTGAAAGTGTGTGAGAAAGGACATGGAAAGAAATTTGAAATCTTGGAAAGAACCACGTGGAAGTTCAATATACCACTTGGCTGCAGAGCTTGTAAGTGTTTGCTGACTAGAATAAACAAGATTCAATGATGGTTGAGAAACATGTGTAGATGGAGGATAACCTTATGGGTTCTAAGGATTATAAGTTGGATGATGGGTTTTCCCATAAGGGGGGTAAACGTTTTGTCCATGAGGAGGATATACATTAGTCCCATGGGAAAGAGAAGGTTGTTTTTTCCCTTTAGGATGTTGTCCCCCAGAGAATAGCGGATTTCCTGGGAAAGGAAAGTGCCAAGAACTTTGCGTCACATTCTATCCATACCATGGGTTATGGACTCCAGTCCGAGGTTGTGTCCCAATTTGAGGTTGAATCCCAAATTGAGGTTTCCCCCCAGCGTGAGGTTGAGTGCGTAGAGGAATCTGGAAACTAGAAGTGAAAGAATGACTGGTGCCTCCAACTAGTTAGAGCCACTAAGACCATCTCCTCCAAATAAAGGTGTAGGTATAGAACTAGAAACGAAGTTATATCCAGGAGGAACACAAATTCCAGAAACTCTGGGTGTAACCTGGGTAGTGTTCGAAATGGAAGGATTCAGAGCTCTGTACCCAAGTGGAATTGACGGACATGGTCTAAGTGGCGTTCCAATTAGAGCTTGGGATGGTGTCACATTTTCGATGGGGATTGTAGCAACATGCACGACCATAGTAGAATGGGATGATATAGTGTATATCTTCTTGTATTTCTTCAATAAGTGGAAGAAAAGAGGATCGATGATGTTTATGATCCCAAGGTATGTCATAAATGCTAAGAATTTCCATAATAGATTCGTCGAACGGAAATATTTGGGATATGCAGTCAAAGGTAGACGTCAAGGAATTCAACAAATATGGCATCAAGTAAGTGTCAAGTTCCAAGAGATGTTGGTCATTCGAGGAAGGAGAGGCTAATTGAATAATAGTGTAAGAATCTTCGGTTGGACTAAGTGGCATGGTGTCACCTAGTGCATCGAACTCCAAAGGAATAGGTACAATCCAAGGATCAGATGATTCCAAAGAGTGATAAGACACAGTCAAAATCATATTGATGGTGGCAATAAGATGTGTTGTGGGAGGAAGTGGTGCAGGGAAGGTACCCATAAGGCTATAATATTTCAAAAAGCCTACACCAACGCTTTCGTATGTGATCTTGTGATCTCCCAAGAAAGGAATATTGTTCGTAGCGGGACTGCGAGCATCGAGTGTACAAAAATCTAACTGATTGATAGTGACAATTTTTTCTTGATGAGGAAATTGTACACATCGAAACACCGATGAAGAAACGAAATTCATAGCATAAAAGCAACTTCTTCCTAGTAACAAGTTGTAATTGAGGGGAGCATCAACCACCTCAACGTCAACAGAGATGATTTTTCCACTCAACTAAATGGCAAAGGACTGCAAGAGTCAGTGAGGATGAAAACCTCACCCATCGAATGTGTGCGACATTGTAGGAGATTTGTTAAGTGCGGGTGATTTTAAGCCTTTCCAACAATCTAAAGGCATAACACAAGTAGAGGCTCCCTCATCCAAGATAGTGTAGTGAATTTTTTGATTGTGAACAACAACATGAATTTGAAAACCAAGTTGCTGAGAGAGTCGAGACTTAAAGTTGTCCAAGTTAAATGTGATATCGTTGGATGACTTAGGATCGAAAGCACCAATAAAAGCCAAAAGCGTTCTACATTGACTTGGGCAGTGCCATAGAACTTCCAACGCAGACATAGCACATGGTGCTTGAGTAAAATCTTCAACAATGTTGTAGTTTTGGGCAGCACGTGAACTAGGATTAAAAGTAGATTCAAGGATGATGCTCTTGGGAGAGCGTAATATGGAATCAAATGTAGGGTTATCTATCTGAAGTAATCCAAACGAAGGAATAACAAATGGAGAACTAACGGAGGATGGTGATGGATTTGTTAAAGTACCATTAGTAACCTTTCCTTTGTCAGGTTTAGCTGGCGTGTCATAGGTTGTAGAGCGAGTGGTTAAATCAATCTCGTTGAAGATATAAATATGGACACTTGTCGTGGCTTCGAGCGAGTGGTTAAATCAATCTCGTTGAAGATATAAATATGGACACTTGTYGTGGCTTCATCATGAGGAGGATGGCTAGAACTRCCCCCTGGAGAGGGGCTTTGAGAAACCATGGATTATTGCTAAGGAAAATGCTGAGTAAGAAMGACGRGTTGGGAATTCCCCTTAAAACGTTTTTCCACTTCATCRCRATGTGGATAGTCTCGACTGTAGTGATCGTCACCACAAATAAGACATGGGAATTTTAGTTTCCGTTGCAGTTTCTTTTCAGTAACAGGTGTTGGAGTTTGAGTTTTGGGTTATTCATTGTCATTATTCTTTTTGGGTTTATTTTTTTTCTTCTTCTTACCTCCAGATTGTTGTGAAGGGGTAGACTGAACTGCACTCACCTCAGAGATTTGAGTTTGGGGGTGGGTAGAGGAGAGTGAGGTTGAATTGGGAGTGGGTGCCAAAGTAGATCAATTTTCTGTTCCAGTAGACTGGGAAGCATATTGGGTTTTGACAGAGATGATAAATCCATCCGCATGTGACGTGGATGAAGGTTTAGATGGATCGGTAGTGGCACAGGTAGCATTTTGGATCAACTCATATAAAGTATCAGATTGTGAATAAACTAGATCTAAGTACTAATCTCGAGAAATGGCCTCTTCCTTGGTGACTACACCACCCATGGCGACATCATGAGGAATCAGGGATAACAATGACTTAGTAAACCATTCCGCCAATAACTGGTCAGGAATGATTGCTTTGTTCAACCTTCACCATCGTCTCCACTCATGAATATGATCAGAGATATGTACAGAGTTAGTCTGACGAAGGGAGGTCAATAGTTTGGTACTCGTCTCGTATCGAATGGGTAGTTGAAAGTGCGTGAGAAAGGACATGGAAAGAGATTTGAAATCTTGGAAAGAACCACGTGGAAGTTCAATATACCACTTGGTTGTAGAGCCCGTAAGTGTTCGCTGAAAAATACATAAAAGTATAGAATCGTCTATTAATGAGTTCGATGAACACCATAAATGGAAAGTCATCACATGGTTTTTTGGTTCTTCTCCAGGTTTACCGTCAAATTTTGGAATATCGAAAGGTAATTTAGCAGGAATCACTAGCCAAAAGGGATAATGTAATATAGGATCATTGGTCAATCGAGACAAGTTTGGGAGATATAGAGTCACAATAAACAATAGTTGTCGATTAACCTGAGGGTGATACTAGTGTGGCATAGGGACACCAGTAGGGCCGTAAATTGGGTTAGGTGGATAATTGTATCCAATAGGTCCTCCTACATATGGTTGTTCCTGACCAGAATAAACAGGATTCAATAATGGTTGAGAAACATGTGCATATGGAGGATAACCTCATGGGTTCTAAGGATTATAAGTTGGATGATGGGTTTTACCATAAGGGGGGTAAACATTTTGTCCATGAGGAGGATATACATTAGTCCCATGGGAAAGAGAAGGTTGTTTTTTCCTTTTAGGATGTTGTCCCCCAGAGAATAGCAGATTTCCTGGGAAAGGAAAGTGCCAAGAATTTTGTGTCGCATTCTGTCCATACCATGAATTATGGACTCTAGTCCGAGGTTGCCCCCCAAGCTAAGGTTGTGTCCCAATTTGAGGTTGAATCCCAAATTGAGGTTTCCCCCCAGCGTGAGGTTGAGTTCCTAGAGGGATCTGGAAACCAGAAGTGAAAGAATGATTGGTGCCTCCAACTGGATTAGAGCCACTAAGACCATCTCCTCCAAATAAAGGTGTAGGTATAGAACTAGAAATGACGTTATATCCAGGAGGAACAAAAAGTCCAGAAACTTTGGGTGTAACCTAGGTAGAGTTCGAAATGGAAGGATTCAAAGCTCTATACCCAAGTGGAATTGATGGATTTGGTCTAAGTGGCGTTCCAATAAGAGCTTGGGATGGTGTCACATTTTCGATGGGGATTGTAGCAACATGTAGGACCATAGTAGAATGGGCCATCTAGAAAGAAATATTCGAGCGATGAACAACTGATTGTCTGTCAGGAATGACAATGGCACTCGAAGGTGTACCAGAAAAGTGATCTAAGGATACCATGTAGGTAACAAATGTTTTGGGTATTTACGATACAACAAATGTATCGACACCTGCCCTTGAGCCGTAAAGGTCCCGCACTGTGAAAGGTGGGATTCTAAATATTTCGGTAGTCCAAAGGGGATCCCCAACTTTAGGGCCAGTAAGGGGTCTGATCGGTATTCCAAAAGTGTCAACGACAAGTTCTCCGAATGAATTTAGTTGGAGAATATGTCTCTCTTAACTGTGAGGAAGTCGAAAAGTCTCTAGAGAATCAGAAATTCAATTTTTTTTTAAAGAGTTGGTTCTTTCCATTTGTGGAGTGGTGGTGTCCTAGAACTCACTCTGTTGAGGAGAGCTCTCCATTGGATCAATAGGAAAAGGTTGATAACCCTCCGGATCTTCCAGGGATAGCCCTTTCATTGTGCGTGAATGATGTGGAGGGTTAATATTTCCAGAACCAAATACTTTACAGAAAACATCTATGGCCAACTAACAAAGAGAAACAACATACACTAATAAAATATAGGAATCAAACGAAGAAAGAAAAATCTTCTCTCAATGATCGTACTAGTTGGTGATGAAATCCAATGTCACGTGATCAAGTCAAGAAGGGCTTGGATATGAGTGGGTGGAATAACTACGATGGTGACCTGCTTAACAGACTTATTCCTTGGTGCAAGCTTCCACACAATAATTGTGGATTTACCCTCTAAGGAGCTCAAGTGAGTTTGACCACTGTTTGTTCAAGGTACAACGAAGACTTCGCTTCACCATCACCTTGTGTAAAAAACCCTAAATATTATGGCTACTTAGGACACCAACTTGCATTCAGCCCCTGGGTGGATATAGTCGATAGTCCAGTCCAAACATATGGGCAGGACAACAAGTCTAAAATCCTTCGAGAGAACTAAGGACACGTGGACTGGTAGAACTCCAGAGGACCCCGAATGGATTCGAAATTCACGAATCACTGAGACCAAATGAAGATAGTTGAGCCTCAAGAAGAACCCCCAATATACAATCTGACTACTAGGAACGGTTGAACCATGGAGGGATAATCTTCGTAACTCTCTCGAATGCGACCTCGTGCATAACTCCTGTGTGAGAGGGGGATCCCATAAAGCTTATATGAAAAATGGATTTTCTCTCCCTATCACAAGATGCTAATGTTTGTTTTGAATGATTTAGAGAGTTNATGTGGATAGTCTCGACTGTAGTGATCGTCACCACAAATAAGACATGGGAATTTTAGTTTCCGTTGCAGTTTCTTTTCAGTAACAGGTGTTGGAGTTTGAGTTTTGGGTTATTCATTGTCATTATTCTTTTTGGGTTTATTTTTTTTCTTCTTCTTACCTCCAGATTGTTGTGAAGGGGTAGACTGAACTGCACTCACCTCAGAGATTTGAGTTTGGGGGTGGGTAGAGGAGAGTGAGGTTGAATTGGGAGTGGGTGCCAAAGTAGATCAATTTTCTGTTCCAGTAGACTGGGAAGCATATTGGGTTTTGACAGAGATGATAAATCCATCCGCATGTGACGTGGATGAAGGTTTAGATGGATCGGTAGTGGCACAGGTAGCATTTTGGATCAACTCATATAAAGTATCAGATTGTGAATAAACTAGATCTAAGTACTAATCTCGAGAAATGGCCTCTTCCTTGGTGACTACACCACCCATGGCGACATCATGAGGAATCAGGGATAACAATGACTTAGTAAACCATTCCGCCAATAACTGGTCAGGAATGATTGCTTTGTTCAACCTTCACCATCGTCTCCACTCATGAATATGATCAGAGATATGTACAGAGTTAGTCTGACGAAGGGAGGTCAATAGTTTGGTACTCGTCTCGTATCGAATGGGTAGTTGAAAGTGCGTGAGAAAGGACATGGAAAGAGATTTGAAATCTTGGAAAGAACCACGTGGAAGTTCAATATACCACTTGGTTGTAGAGCCCGTAAGTGTTCGCTGAAAAATACATAAAAGTATAGAATCGTCTATTAATGAGTTCGATGAACACCATAAATGGAAAGTCATCACATGGTTTTTTGGTTCTTCTCCAGGTTTACCGTCAAATTTTGGAATATCGAAAGGTAATTTAGCAGGAATCACTAGCCAAAAGGGATAATGTAATATAGGATCATTGGT
The DNA here is from genome assembly GCA_000966675.3 of Picea glauca. Taxonomy (NCBI): domain Eukaryota; kingdom Viridiplantae; phylum Streptophyta; class Pinopsida; order Pinales; family Pinaceae; genus Picea; species Picea glauca. Next base: position 26,079 of record JZKD02S2046243.1, on the reverse strand, counting down.
CAATCGAGACAAGTTTGGGAGATATAGAGTCACAATAAACAATAGTTGTCGATTAACCTGAGGGTGATACCAGTGTGGCATAGGGACACCAGTAGGGCCGTAAATTGGGTTAGGTGGATAATTGTATCCAATAGGTCCTCCTACATATGGTTGTTGTTGACCAGAATAAACAGGATTCAATGATGGTTGAGAAACATGTGAAGATGGAGGATAACCTCATGGGTTCTAAGGATTATAAGTTGGATTATGGGTTTTACCATAAGGGGGGTAAACATTTTGTCCATGAGGAGGATATACATTAGTCCCATGGGAAAGAGAAGGTTGTTTTTTCCTTTTAGGATGTTGTCCCCCAGAGAATAGAAGATTTCCTGGGAAAGGAAAGTGCCAAGGATTTTGTGTCGCATTCTGTCCATACCATGAATTATGGACTCTAGTCTGAGGTTGCCCCCCAAGCTAAGGTTGTGTCCCAATTTGAGGTTGAATCCCAAATTGAGGTTTCCCCCCAGCGTGAGGTTGAGTGCCTAGAGGGATCTGGAAACTAGAAGTGAAAGAATGATTGGTGCCTCCAACTAGATTAGAGCCACTAAAACCATCTCCTCCAAATAAAGGTGTAGGTATAGAACTAGAAATGACGTTATATCCAGGAGGAACAAAAAGTCCAGAAACTTTGGGTGTAACCTAGGTAGCGTTCGAAATGGAAGGATTCAGAGCTCTATACCCAAGTGGAATTGATGGATTTGTTCTAAGTGGCGTTCCAATAAGAGCATGGGATGGTGTCACATTTTCGATGGGGATTGTAGCGACATGTAGGACCATAGTAGAATGGTCCATCTGGAGAGAAATATTCGAGCGATGAACAACTGATTGTCTGTCAGGAATGACAATGGCACTCAAAGGTGTACCAGAAAAGTGATCTAAGGATACCATGTAGGTAACAGACATTTTGGGTATTTATGATACAACAAATGTATCGACACCTGCCCTTGATTCATAAAGGTCTCGCACCGTGCAAGGTGGGATTCTAAATATTTCGGTAGTCCAAAGGGGATCCCCAACTTTAGGGCCAGTAAGGGGTCCGATTGGTATTCCAGAAGTGTCAACAACAAGTTCTTTGAATGAATTTAGTTGGAGAATATGTCTCTCTTAACTGTGAGGAAGTCGAAAAGTCTCTAGAGAATCAGAAATTCAAAAATTTTCTAAAGAGTTGGTTCTTTCCATTTGTGAAGTGGTGGTGTCCTAGAACTCACTCTGTTGAGGAGAGCTCTCCGGTGGATCAATAGGAAAAGGTTGATAACCCTCTGGATCTTCCAGGGATAGCCCTTGCATTGTGTGTGAATGATGTGGAGGGTTAATATTGCCAGAACCAAATACTTTACAGAAAACATCTATGGCCAACTAACAAAGAGAAACAACATACACTAATAAAATATAGGAATCAAACGAAGAAAGAAAAACCTTCTCTCAATGATCGTACTAGTTGGTGATGAAATCCAATGTCGTGTGATCAAGTCAAGAAGGGATTGGATATGAGTGGGTGGAATAACTACGATGGTGACTTGCTTAACAGACTTATGCCTTGGTGCAAGCTTCCACACAATAATTGTGGATTTACCCTCTAAGGAGCTCAAGTGAGTTTGACCACTATTTGTTCTAGGTACAACAAAGACTTCGCTTCACCATCACCTTGTGTAAAAAACCCTAAATATTATGGTTATTAGGACACCAACTTGCATTCAGCCCCTGGGTGGATACAGTCGATAGTCCAGTCCAAACGTATGGGCAGGACAACCAGTCTAAAATCCTTCGAGAGAACTAAGGACACGTGGACCGGTAGAACTCCAGAGGACCCTGAATGGATTCGAAATTCACGAAGCACTGAGACCAAATGAAGATAGTTGAGCCTCAATAAGAACCCCCAATATACAATCTGACTACTAGGAACGGTTGAACCATGGAGGGATAATCTCCGTAACTCTCTCGAATACGACCTCGTGCATAACTCCTGTGTGAGAGGGGGATCCCATAAAGCTTATATGAAAAATGGATTTTCTCTCCCTATCACAAGATGCTAATGTTTGTTTTGAATGATTTAGAGAGTTGTACTCATAGCCTAATCCAAAGCGCTAATCCTATTCTAATGTTGGTGGAGGATTCTCAAAACAAAATTTCTAGATAAATTTTAATTAGTGTTGATTTTGCAGTTGTTCTTTACTCAAGGGTGTATGAGAGTGAAACTGATGATATTATGACTCAATTCCCAAAAAATGCATAAGAAATGATAAACAACCTTTTCTTTCAATGAATGTCTATTTAGGGGAAGGAGAAGGAAATTTCCTTTCACTGTCAAACACTAAGATGAAATAACCTCATAAAATTGTTTCTCAATCAGGAATCCAAGATAATGCTAAAATATTCAAAAATTCGTTTTAATAGCCAAAGACCAATCATGAAAATATATCCTTTTGTTTATATGTGAATGATAATCAGTTTGGTGTAAATCTTCTTATGTTAATCAGACATTAAAATCTGTGATATTTAAGCAATCAGAAGAAAACTTCACATAAAAAAAAATACACTCTCTTTTTGATCAAACAAGAAACAAAAATAAAACCAAATTTGTAAAAAGAAAACCAAAAATCTAAAAAAAAAACAAAATGCTTGAAAAACCGACCTCAAAGATCAAATGGAATGGTGCATAGATCTCTGAATTTCCTTACAGTAGATTTCATTCAGTTAGATAAATGATAAGAACACAATAAATTAACTCCAAATCTTCAACGAAGAAGAGTGACTTGAAGTAAGGAACAAAAATGTCAAAAATCCAAACAAAACATCATCAATTCTTAGAAATCAAAATTTTGGAGGCCAAAACAAGGACACACTGAGATGGTAATAACCCTGAGCAGTTGAAAAAGAAAAAATTAGATTCAGAGATCAACTCCCAAAAAGCATTTTAGCAGAAAAAGACCAATTCTCTGGTGTCAAGGGTACCAAAACATTGCAACATTCCATGGGAGCCTGCAAGGGAGTGCCATCGCTCTGGTGGTAGAGGCTGGGGAGAACTATCCTCTTAGAAGAACAAAATATTTCCATGAACTCAAAAAAATCATGAAAATCCAGAAATTGAGTGTGCATGGAATGAATCCAAGAGCCAATAACACATCTAAGAATTAAAAACACATCATTAATAAGATCTAAAGGTGAGCAAAGGACAAAAACAATACCAAGTAAGGAAACCAAAAGAAATCTTTGTTCCCTAGTGGAGTCACAAATTTATGTTACAAGAAAATTACCCTGTGGACAGGTGGATTCCCTCTTGGATCCTAAATCTCTAAGATCAAGACATAAAGGTGCTAACTTTGGTCATTGACATCCCTTTAAAGCTAGCTAAACTAATCTATATAGAAGAGGAAGAAGATGTACCTTTTTACGATGTTTGTCCTCGCCCAGTCCGAAGTTGAGCTATGATCCACAAGCTCTTCAATGGGTACCTTCAATCCAATCGAAGACAAAGCATGCTTCCTATTCTACTATGATTAGTTTGAAACTAGATCTATCCATTAAAGGCAAGTTCATGTAGGCATACACAATCTTGAAGGAAACAGTCCAAGCACATGTATTAGTGAGAACTCAATAGAGATACTTACAGACCTTTGATGCAAATGCAACAACCTTAGCAAGATCTCATTGTCCAACACCTTGATCAAATGATCCACAAACAAAATGACTATGCTTCACTGATTATCTCACTTATGAGATCATAAGTTTGATGCCTTAAATGTCTCTTCCTTTCACCATGAGGAGGCCTCCTTATATAGGCTTGGAGAGGCCTAAGCACCTTAGATATTCTTGGGATAGGTTGAGGATATTCCTCCATCAGTTGTGGATCCTCCCTAAGATCCAGCCTTGACCTCAGGTTCGAATCAAACTAACTCCAGAGATGGGGGGGATTTTTCCATGATTTTCCTCAACAACCCAAGATTTCCTCAAATAGCCTAGTGCTCCCCCAGAATGGGGCACATAGTGATGCAATGCTCCCCCAAAGGAGGGAAAGGAGCACTGGCACTCCCTGACAGTGGGTAGAGGAGCACTGCCTTTCAAAAATGAATTTTAAGTGGTATTTTTCATGGTAAAAACTTTGTTCTCTTTGTCATGTGATTTCTCTTTCTTAAACCAGTCTTTGAGGGTGTTTTTAAAGTGTCCTTTGTGATGTCGTTCAAGACACGACATAGTCAAGATGAAAGTATGATGTTTGCGACACTTGTAATGAAGATAATAAGTCATCATTGAAGTGAGTAATTTTGATGTGTAACAACGGAGTTTCATAAATTCCATAAATATTCTCGAAGACACTTATTTTATGGTCAAAAATGTTTTAAAGGTTCTTGAGCATGCTTCATTAAGTTTCATAAATGCTTAGTTCACACCTTTTTACCTCAATGTTTGGTTTTTATTTTCTGACCGTTGGCCCTTTTTCCGGTGCGCTGTAACTTTTCAGTGCACCAGACGTTTTTACTGTGAATTTTCCATTGGCACATTGTGTTTGCTTCCTATCAGCCATACGTTGCGCGTGATAACTTTCCTTTTTGACTCGCTGATTTCATTGTCTGTTGTGCACAACATTTCCCAATGTTTTGTATTTTCCTTCTTTTTCTACTTTTTTCTTCCTTTTTCTTTTTCTTTTTCTAGTTTTTATTTCCTTTTTATCAGTTTTCTTTCCTAATATCTACTATAGTAGACTATATACATGGTTTTCTTACTGCGTTGTAACTTTTAAGAGTTAGTAGGTCGACTGTCCCTGTACAATTTCAATCAACTACCATTGACCATTCCTTTCAGTTATGATCCTCCCAAATTCTTTAGTTGCACATATCCTCCATCTATGACATTATTTAATTCATATGGCCCAAGCCAATGCATTCTAAACTTACCAGGGTGTTGCAAAATTTTGTTGTCGTAGAGAAGAACTAGGTCTCCCTCCTTAAAAATATTGTTTTCAATGTGTCTGTCATGCCAGGATTTGTCCCTTGCTTTTTGTACCTCTTGGTGAAATTCTACCAGAATCATGTCTTCTTCTATATCCATCAGTTGAATTAACCTCTCATTTATTGCGCCTCTTTCTGACATATTAGTAATTGTTTCTACACACAAATAGGGTACCAGAAATTCTATTGGCACCACCACTTTTTGTCCATACACCAATCTGAATGGTTTCTATCCTGTCAAATTCTTCCATGTGGTCCATACACCAATAACCCTATAACTATACCCGGGCTTAAAGTATAGATAGAGAAAATGACTCCCTAAAAGTCAATCTAATTTCTACACTACCCCAAACATTCCAAAATAGATGAACATAAAACAATGAAAGAGACAGTCGGAAATCATACCTTTTATCCAATGTTTGGTGCTGATCTCCTCAAGCCTTGTAGCTCCCAAGGCTGCAAGTCTCGTCCCAAAGTTGATCTACATCCAAAACTAGGAAAACAAGGCTATAAGCATGCTGTTTATATTCATAAATTAAGGTTAGATATAATTTTTTTTATGTATAAATCAAAGAACAAACATAAAAAGCATCATTTGGGACAGGGAAAATAGATTTTTTTATTCAATAATAAAAGATTGAATCTTACAACCTTTGTAGGACAACTCTCTGCGAACTTGGTTTGGGATCCTCTTAACAATTATCCAAGTGCAACTTCAATAAGCCTCTTCTCACAATCTATTGATCACCTCAAAGGGAAGAGAATGGATTGTATGGGAGAAAAGGGGCTAGAGAGGGAATGTTGAGATAGTAACTCACAAAAGGATGCAAATGCTTGGGCAAGGAAGGAATGGGAATTTGGGAAGAGTTTAACCATTCTAATTCTTTATTATTGAATGAGACCCCAAGACCTCCTTTATATGACAAAAGGATAGTTATTTGGTTGGGGGATGGGCTATAGCAGGTTAATTGGTTGGGAAACCTCCAATAGCCCGTAAATTCCATCGAATTCCTTACAACTTTTTAATTTTTGCAACTTTTGGATGTATACGTGGGTTGTTTAGTGTGAAAAAGCATATGTACATGGGTTTTATAGCATGCAACAAGCATATGTATGTGGGCAATAGTGCATCAGGGCACGAACATGCTCTAAAAATTGGTTTTTTAAATAGAGTTCCTCATCAGTGATTTGGCAAATTATACAAGTAGGAAGGCCAATTCCATGTATGCATGAGTAGGGAATTTTAGGGCTATAAAAAATTCCCCCTAATGTATCAGGTCATAAGATTAATTGATGGCTGAAATACATTACAATATCTTCACCAATGAGAATGAATGAAATCAAGTGAGCTCGGGACCAGAGTTCGTGAGGTTCCACCTAAAAAACAACAATTGTCTCTGTGAGGTGGGAATACCCATGCTGAGGATGAACTAAATCATGGCTGCCAATCAAATACACTACAAATCCATGTCATATAAATATGTAAAGTGTATTCATTGTTATAGCAAGATTTTCCTCACCCTTTGCAATCTTGCACAAAGGGCCTTTTTCCATTTACCTATGCAGAGTTTTCATCCCTTTTTGAAAATAACAGAGCTAAAAATACATTTTTTCCACATGTACGCACCTTGCCTACTATAGAGCATGCATATACGCAGACCGCACCACTACAACCCACGTACATCGAGATTTGTGCCCAAAAATGAAAAATGGTGTCACGTTTCCATGTCATGACAGGAGATCTATGATCCTTGGCCTTCCATATACTGTAAGTGTTTCGAATCGGCCCTTCAGTTCCATTTGAAGGATATAAATGGGCCAATTATGAGCTATGGAAAAGAGGATAAATAATTCAACTTTGAGAGAAAAGTTACTTTGGAGAAATTATTTACTTCATATTGAGTCTGCATCCCTTTGTCCTTTAAGTATGAACACGGTGTTTAACCCCCAATATCTTCCCTTATTGAATGATAATTTCATTATTTCTCTTTTATGAGCTTGACTTTGGTGGAGTATTGAAGTGCTGGAGGCCCAGTTGGAAGGAACTTGGTTTCTCGGTTCCTAACCATGCCAACATGGAAGTCTGTAATTTTTTGACTCCTGCTAATCATATATTAATAGAAATACTCTTTTCTCGTCCAATCGATATCTTGCAAATATTTGAATTATTATTACATGGACATATTTGTTATGTGTGTTAATGGATTATTCTATTGAATATGCTAACATCATATATTATCACCATATGCTTTCTTTGCTTGGTTGTCAAGGACTAGTTGCAGGTATATTGCTTTGGGTCAACTACTCAATGGTGGACTTCATCAAACGTCTGGACGAGGTAGGCCTTTTATCTTGTCTTGCTATCATATTCATTTATATAGAATACTTGAGAATAGAGTTGATTTCTACAATCATTTCTGTCTGTTGTGGTTTACCCTAGCCATAGATATATTTTCCTCCTAACAACCATGAGCAATACACAACGGATCTACATCTCAAAATAAGTCGAAGATATACAAGTATAATATGCATCTTCAAGAAGCTAGTGACACCTCTGGATGGAGATGAAAACTTCATAGATCGAGAAACAACTTCAATATCTTCAAAACTTAGGTAGGACTACAATGGGAGTGTAAGAATCACTACTCGGAGGTCTTTGACAATCCATCGGGAAAATACTAGAGGATCTTCATGATCAGGCAGAGAACTTCGTAAATTTCAAATATGGACTTGACTAGACTCTCGGGATGGACGACTCATGAAATTCAAGAGACAAACTGCAGAAAGGCCAATAAAAGCATGAAAGATGATCAGAATCAGGAAGCATGACTTTGACATAAGTTTTTGATGTAGGAATCACCACAAACTCTCCATATGTTTGGAAGAGTAACCAAACTGAGGAGGATACAATTCTATGTAGAAAGAACAACTTCCTAAGGTCATACTAGATCCTAATTCTTGATGAACAAACAAAAATATGTGCTTTTTCCAAGGGAGACTATCTTTTCTACCGAAAAAAGAATGTATATTTCTCGCCCCTCTTTTTGGAATATTTGATTTTTTTTCTTTTTCAAATTTTTAATGAGACTAAAAAAGAATAAAATAATTCCACGTTACAAAGGAGGGACAAGTGTCATGAGCAAGAAAACTGGTTCTAAGCGCATGGAACATACTAATGCTTAGGGAATGGAGACATGTACAAGATAAGAATAGTTGGGGAAAATTCCTCCATGGGTTAAGGTGTCAGGTTGCAGAGGCAAGACGTGTTGCAATACTTGTGTATAAGGAGTGATTCAAAGGTTCTGTTGAGAGTAACATGGATTTGACATTAGGCCAAAGACACAAATATGAGATCCGCAATGTGATTAAGCATGACATAGTAAGACCCCTTCTAAGTAAATTTTTACGAGCCAAGAGAAGGTAAGCTCAATATTTTTTCCATGTTAGAGAGTTTGAAAAAACACAAAAGAAGAATCCAGGGAGTAACTTTTTTTTAGTTAGTCCAATCGACTTGAAAAAGTGTTAAACTTGCACCGAAAATATGTCTTTTCAAAATCATTTTAACAAGTGTGACAAAGAAAATGTCACTCGGAAATATTTTCAATTTTAAGGAGTTTGGAAAAAGCTTAACTATGGACTCACAACATTTTTCTAAGTTTAGTCTCCTTAGCCTGAAAACGTACAAAATTAACTAAGGAGAACTCTCTTGGTGAGACAAATCTCCCGATGCATACCATTTTTCACTATAATCTACTGGCTTGAAAAAGGGTTAAACTCATTCCAAGTAGATGTTCTTCTGGACCAATTTAATGAGTGTGAAGGAACAAGGTCACTTGACGATATTTTCAATTTTAGGGAGTCTGAAAAGAGCTTAACTATGGACTCCAGGGAGCTTCCTTTTTCGTAAGTAATCTCCAAGGCCCGAAAAAGGTGATAAACCAAAACCAAAGAGAATGTTCCTTTTTCAAAAAATTTATCCCTTAGGCCTAAAAAAGGGTTAAACTTACGCCCGAGAATAATATTCTAGTGAACCAAAGTTCCTAGAGCATACCTTTATTCGCAAAATTATCCATGTGGACCGAAAAGGGGTAAACTACTGCTAGACATACGTACCTTCAAATTTGAGTTTGGTGAGTGTGAAGGGAAACAAGATATCTCAAAGATATTTTCATTTTTAGAGAGTCTGAAAAGGGCTTAAAGAAGACTCCAGGGGATACTTTTCTCAAGTAATCTAGACGAGATCGAAAAGAATAAATACAGTCTCCTTGGATGTTGCTTTTGAATTTTAATGTGAGCTTGAAAAACAACAAAGCATGCTCATTAGAGAGTCCTGAGGGTAAGGCCAAGAATGATGATTAGAAAAAAGAATGAGGCTTTGATATGTAATCATGACGAGACTAATCGAAGACTCCCAAGCCTATAGTCAAAACTGACAACATGGACACCAAAATGCAACAAAGGATCTTCCTAGGGAATCCATGTAGAGGTAGGCTCTACCACCTAATTAGGAAACTTCTAAAGAAACAAAGAAGGTTCCATGTCACACTTTGTTGGGGTCAATCCTATGGAAAATAGCAAAAGACAATGAGATGCAGAAAGTGGGAATGAAATCCTAACTTATATGCAAAAATTTGGAAAAATTGACTTTTACCAAAGGATGTAAAAAAATGTAACCAATCCAAAAAATAATTGCCAAATAGAAAGGAGAAAAGTATCAGAACGACCAATAGATAAGTCAGAAGTGAATTCGAGTAACCACCAAGCTAGGAAAGATGACAAAGGGGACCAAAAAGGGGCAAAAAGGGCTGAAAGATTCTATAATTAAAGGTGGATAACTCATTTTCACCATTGCAGATTGGAAAATAACCAAAAGGTCAAAAAACTCCTTTGTCAAAAGAGTGGATTCCGGGAGCTACAGGGGACGAAAAAACCTTCTACTTGGACCAAGTAAGTACAAACAACTTGTTCTTGCATTTCAATTGCTTTATTTTAAATTAATTTTATGTTTGGGATGGGCATGCCCTTGTAAAAAGGGTCATGCTTGCATTTATGTAGGATGTCCAAGACCAATCCATGTATGTATTCAGGGAGAAGAATAAACAACCTGAGTTCATACATGACTATGGAGTAAACAACTCGCGTACACCTCCCTTTGTGTTGAAAAAATTAAAAAATCAAGTTTTAAATATTCTCCAATTTTTTCATGTGACAGAATGTATGTTCACTTGAGGGAGACAAAGAGCATGAGGAGCTTGATATCTTGGTCGAGGAGGACCCCGTGGTCATTTCTGCATTGAAACGATGTGGTTTATGGAAATTATTCCAATTTATGTTTATGAGGGCACAACAGAGGCTTCTCAACTCTCTGGTGGAGTATTGGAATCCCGATGCAATGGATTTTATGCTGGAGGGTCAATCACTAACCCTGAGTACATAGGACATATACTTTTTGACTGGTCTCTTGAGAAGAGGGGAACCTGTCAAATTGAGGACTTTTCTTCCTGGGCCGTTCAACATTGAGGATTACTTTAACTTGTACTATGAGGCTGGTACTAAGAAAGTGGGTTCTCAAGTGCCAATCCACAATATCACCAGCCTCTCTTTGTGAGTGATACCACATCTGATCGGGCGGATTATTGGATCCGTGACACTCCATCAGGCCTTGCGTGCACATATGCATTGTGCAATTCAGTTCTTGGAGGCAACAATTTTTGACTGGAGTACCACCATTTTTGTATGCATGAAGAGACAACTCATAGAGTGTCATAGGCGTACCAACAAGAACTTCAGGTTTGGTACCATTTTATGCTCCTTCTTCTTTGAGAGGGTGCCCAGTCACAGTCCCAGAGAGACAATACGGGGGCATGTAGCTTCCTTCCTAGTATTGATCAGGTGGGAAGCTTTACTACCTAGACGGGGTGGAGGTAGGACTATAGAGGCCTTCGATGACAAGTTTTATGACTGGTGGGTATGTCATATCTTGTTTTTCGAGGATTAACCCTATGCATGGATCAAATTCCTTAGAGATCCAAACATGCCTATGCCTCACAATGAATAGAGTGGCGAGATAGGTAACACACACACACACACACAGAGATATAAAGTTTATTAATTTCTTAATTTCCATATATATCATTTTTATGTGTGTGTAGATTATTGCATCGTTAATTTGTTATGTACAGATGTGGGGCCTCTTCAACTAGAAGAATTCGCCAGGTCTCGAAGCTGTCCTCGGCCAAAGGCAAGGGGACCAGTAACTGTGGGAGGACCCCCAACTGGAGAGGTTGATAGAGTCTTATGACGAGTGGAATAGAACCTCATTTCTCTTACTCATGTCATTCCTATGGCTGAGATCGAGGATCTCCCTCGATAATGCAGCCACATGTAGTAGGGGTGCCTTGGACTTGGGTCTAGTTGTTCCGGCATCTTGCGAATGCCACTGCTCATTATAGCAGGGCCAATAGGCCTTGAACTTAGATAGTGTTGGAACATTGATGTGCCGATGTCACTTTTTGAAATATATATATTTTTTGAGGGCGTAATCCCAAAAATGTATAATGATGAATTTTGAGTCTTTCATGTCCACTTTTGTACTCATTACACTATTTTGGACATATATATATATATATATATATATATATATATATATATA
>JZKD02S2046243.1:0-14432 GCA_000966675.3 Picea glauca | reverse complement strand
TATATATATACATATTTATTTATTTATGGATAACATTTTTTACAAATGTATTTACATGTGTATGTGTGTGGTTTTCATTTTATATGTGAGCAACATGCCAATCTAAAACTTGATTAGCCAGAGTATTTGTTAAATGATTAAATATACTAGGAACATGGATATACATAATGTAATCAGAAGATCGTTATAAGAGACGTACCCTAAGGAATCGTCAGTGAAGAGTGGGATCATAAACGTTGTAAACCCCATTTAACTGGGACACAACCAACTAAGCATCTAAGTAAACCTGGAGGTGAGAAATGACATGTGACAAAGAATCACGTAGCAATTCTATCATTGTGTTGTAATTGACAACATTATTGGTTGCATCTCCTAGACAAATACCTCTAAAAGATAGAAACTAATTTACAGGTGTGAAAATCACCCAAGTTGCTGAAGCAAGCCTCCGAGTGTGTCATCTAGCACCATCCATGAACCCAAAGTAAACCTTCAATTCACTTGACATCTGCCATAGTGAAAAAGAAGACATAAATAAATACACGTCCACAAGACAAAAAAGACAAAAATTGTATAAGAGACTATACATATATACAATAATCTAACCAGGTGACCAACCTAAGAGTAGTACTTCTTAAGGTAGAACCCATTTCTAGGCTCTGCTAAAGAATTTCGCTCAAAATCAATCAGATGGTAAGATACCTTCTCTAAGACCTCTTTCATAATGAAAGGTTTGAACCACATGGGTTTGAACTTGCCTGCCCCCGGGGGATCTTCGTCTTTATCATACACCTAGACAAGATCGCCTTTGGATAAAATCCGAGGGTGAACAAACTGATCATACTGACACTTGACTTGCTTCTTATGAGCCTCATTGGCTAAGGCTGCATCACGAAATTTCTCATCGAGCTTCTTGAGATATAGAAGGCGTTCCTCAAGCGGTGAAGTACTGTCTGGTAGTAACTCCACTACCAAATTTAAATAAGGGATTTGACATTCAATAGGCAATACTTCTTCCAACCCATATATGAGTTGAAAATATGAAAAACCAGTGATAGTGTTCACAAACATTCGATAGGCCCACAATGTTGAATAAAACATCAAATGCCAATTTGACTTGGTAGAATTGATCATCCGTTGAAGAACAGTCTTAAGAGACTTATTCACAGCTTCAACCTGACCATTATCTTAAGGGTAGTAGGGTGACAAATGTTCATGTTTGAACCCAATCTTTGATGTTAATTCAATCATCATTTTATTCTGGAAGTGACTGCCATGGTCAGTGAAAATCTCTTTTGGGATACCGAACCTTTCTACTATCTGATTAAATATGAAAGGAGTCATAGTTTTGCCATCATTTCTAAACGTTGACATAGCTTCGACCCACTTTGTGAATTAGTCTACTGCTACGATGATGTAATGATGCCCTCTGGATGAAGTCGAGTGACATGTAGTAAAGTCAATCCCACAGTTGGTGAAAGGGCCAACAATAATGACCAAAAACATAGGAGAAGGGTGTGCCCATATCTTTCGACATAAGAATTGGCACTGGTGTTACTTCTTGATCGCCTCCACACAATCCTTGATTAATGAGGGAAATAAGTAACTTGCATGTAGAATATTTTGGGTTGTTTCCAACCCAGAAAAATGACCGCCACATGGTCTGAAGTGACAGTCATTCAAAATGATCTTTGTTTCTTCGTGTGTGAGACATCGTCGAAGAATTCAATCTACGTCTCGATGATATAAAGTGTCATTGAGTATAATATATTTTCATTCCTGATGTCGAATTCGTCAAAGATCATCACGAGAAGCATAAGCATGGCACTTCAAAGTTTGGATATACACAAGTATATCTCCATGCTAGGGGTCTGAAGATGCAATTAGAAAAATATCACCATTGATAGGTGACTCTTTGGGCATAATATCAATAGACTCGACCGACAACTCGAAAATTAGTTCAGCAAAGACCAATGACTTTTTGGATTTCGCAGAAACAAAATATAAGTCAAACTCATATAGGATAACTATCCATATACTCATCTTTACACCAATGAACCATTGTGTTAACATATATTAGAAAGGGTTGACGACGACAATGACAGTGTTCTTGCGAAGAAAAATATAGTGACAGAATCGTTGGACAGCGTGGACAACTGCCAAAGAAAGTTTCTCAACATGAGAGTAGTTGAGTTCCAGTCCAACCAGGCCTCAGATAGGGTAATATATAACGTGGTCTTCAATCATGTCATTCTCTTGGACCAACACCATGTCGATGGTCAACTCCGCAATAGCCAAATACAACAAGAAATCTATATTATAATCAGGAGGCCAAAGCAGAGGGGTGTACGTCAGGGAACATTTCAATGCTTCAAAAGAGCACTGAGAAACATCATCCCAATAGAATGGGACCCCTTTTTTCAAAATACGCATGAACCCTTTAGTGATCTCAGCATAATTAGCGAGCAAAAGTTGAAGAAAATTTGTGTTACCCTGTAAGCTCTAAAGCCGGGGTATTGTGCGCGGGGGAGGAAATTGAACTATCACCTCAACCTTGAGAGAATCAACCATGATCCTCGTTGTCGATACAATGAAACCTAAAAGATGACCTGACATCACACATAAACTGAACTTGTTAGGATTCAAGTGAATATGATAATAGCGACATCGCTCAAATATTAGTCATAGATGGGCAAGATGATCAGATCTCTTGCGAGAACATGATGCTAGATCATCAAGGTACGCCTCGACTATGTGTTTGAGGTTGTGAAAAGTGAATGACATGGCCCGCTGAAAGGTAGCTCCAACATTATTCAGGCCAAAAGGAATCTTTCGATACATGAAGGTACCCTAAAGACAAATAAAAGTCATTTTATGTTGGTCCTCGGGTTTGATTTGAATCTGATTATATCCTGAAAAACTGTCCATGAACAAAAATAATTTGCAGCCTGCACATTCATCGATAATATGATCGATAAATGGGGTTGGAAAATTGTCTTTCAGGAAATCCATGTTCAAATCATGGAAATCCATACAAACGCGAATCGTGCCCTATTTCGTGTTGACAAGAACTAGGTTTGACACTCATTCCGTCAATTGTATGGGGTAGATAAAATCAGATTTGAGTAGCTTCTCTAGTTCTGACTTGATTGTTTTCGCTTTTTAAGGATTGTCTCGATGAAGATTATGTCGGACAGGTTTGGGATTAGGATAAGTCGTGATTTTGTGTTCGACAATTCAGGGGTCAATTCTTGGAATATCCTCATAAGACCAGGAAAAAACATCGTGTAACTCCTTGAATAACTCGATGTAAATTTAAATCTCTTTGGGGGAGCAATATTCTCTGAAGAAAAAATTATCCACGATGCTAGGGGTTCTGGAGATATCAATTGGAATCATTGTAGTAATGCTCTCCATGTTACCCTTTGTGTAAATTACATGCATAGCTAGAGGATTGATAGGACAAGGGTGATCTCCATTCATAGTCAAAACAAACTCTCCTGCCTCTACTCTCCTAAGCTCGGGAAGAAAGTAAGATCTATGATGTAGATCGTCCCAAGGTTTGTCAGGAGCAGTCATTTCCTCAAGAATCACCTCATTGGAGGGAAAGACCAAGTCTAGGGGATCTTGAGTGGAAAGAGAATATAGAGCCCAAATAGTCTCAAGAACTGGATCTAACTCCTATGAGGGAGCTAGATCTGGGTTGGCCAAGGTTTGCTAGACAATTTCATACACAACCTCAGCTACGGATAAGGGCATGGCCATGCCAAGGTGTACTATCCCTTCCATCGAGACCGATGGGGAAGGTAAATTCCACTGGTCGTGGAAGTATCTTTTTATAAAACATGACACTTGAAAAATTGTAGCCCCTGGCTGGTCGGGAACATCCAATATAAAATTTACATCATTGGAAGGTGGCAAGTAATAAAAATTTGCCGTAAATGATGGAAACAAACTGACACATAAGTTGACAGCGTCAGGCTGCGGGTTATCAATCATCAGGACTATGGAATCCCTCGATGAAGGGTTAGGATGAGAGAAGGACAACTAGTTGATGGTCACAATTTGACCTTCATGCAAAAATCACAAGACTCGAAAAACTGTAACAACCACTGCATGCATTGCATAATTCCAACTCCATCCTACCAAAATATTGTAGTTGAGAGGTGCATCGACTACTTCAAATATGACACACACAGTTTTACCCCCTAACTACATGGGGAAGGAAGGAATTATTCCATGTGGTCTAAACGATCGACCATCAAAAGATGTAAGCAACATAGGTGATGGAGAGAACTAAGGTTGGCCAATGGCCTTCCAACACACCAACGACATCATGCAAGTCGAGGCACCCTCATCAACCACCATACGAAAAAAAAATTGTGTAGGGGATTTCTTGGTGTAGGCCACTACTATTTGAAAGGAAACATGGTGAGGAAGATGAGGTTTTAGGTCAGTTGGATTGAAAACAATCGCTCCTGGGTTACTAGTCTCTCCCGCTCTCAAGGGAGACAATAGAGATTTTCTCTGTGAGGGGAAACTATGGAGGACCTCTAGAGAAGACATTGCACAAGGGGTCTATGCGAGATCCTCCACTATGTAGTAGTTCTTAGCAGCCCTTGCATTTGGATTATGGGAAGACTTCTTAAACACACCTTTAGGGATGCGAGTCATCATTTCTCCCACTGCCTTCTCAATTTGGAGAGGAGTCGATGGGTTAGTGGCCTCCTTACCCTTCTTGATATATTTTGATGTTCCGTAGTCATGAGTCCTAGTTGATAAATGAGCATTGACATTCATCATNTTTGATGTTAATTCAATCATCATTTTATTCTGGAAGTGACTGCCATGGTCAGTGAAAATCTCTTTTGGGATACCGAACCTTTCTACTATCTGATTAAATATGAAAGGAGTCATAGTTTTGCCATCATTTCTAAACGTTGACATAGCTTCGACCCACTTTGTGAATTAGTCTACTGCTACGATGATGTAATGATGCCCTCTGGATGAAGTCGAGTGACATGTAGTAAAGTCAATCCCACAGTTGGTGAAAGGGCCAACAATAATGACCAAAAACATAGGAGAAGGGTGTGCCCATATCTTTCGACATAAGAATTGGCACTGGTGTTACTTCTTGATCGCCTCCACACAATCCTTGATTAATGAGGGAAATAAGTAACTTGCATGTAGAATATTTTGGGTTGTTTCCAACCCAGAAAAATGACCGCCACATGGTCTGAAGTGACAGTCATTCAAAATGATCTTTGTTTCTTCGTGTGTGAGACATCGTCGAAGAATTCAATCTACGTCTCGATGATATAAAGTGTCATTGAGTATAATATATTTTCATTCCTGATGTCGAATTCGTCAAAGATCATCACGAGAAGCATAAGCATGGCACTTCAAAGTTTGGATATACACAAGTATATCTCCATGCTAGGGGTCTGAAGATGCAATTAGAAAAATATCACCATTGATAGGTGACTCTTTGGGCATAATATCAATAGACTCGACCGACAACTCGAAAATTAGTTCAGCAAAGACCAATGACTTTTTGGATTTCGCAGAAACAAAATATAAGTCAAACTCATATAGGATAACTATCCATATACTCATCTTTACACCAATGAACCATTGTGTTAACATATATTAGAAAGGGTTGACGACGACAATGACAGTGTTCTTGCGAAGAAAAATATAGTGACAGAATCGTTGGACAGCGTGGACAACTGCCAAAGAAAGTTTCTCAACATGAGAGTAGTTGAGTTCCAGTCCAACCAGGCCTCAGATAGGGTAATATATAACGTGGTCTTCAATCATGTCATTCTCTTGGACCAACACCATGTCGATGGTCAACTCCGCAATAGCCAAATACAACAAGAAATCTATATTATAATCAGGAGGCCAAAGCAGAGGGGTGTACGTCAGGGAACATTTCAATGCTTCAAAAGAGCACTGAGAAACATCATCCCAATAGAATGGGACCCCTTTTTTCAAAATACGCATGAACCCTTTAGTGATCTCAGCATAATTAGCGAGCAAAAGTTGAAGAAAATTTGTGTTACCCTGTAAGCTCTAAAGCCGGGGTATTGTGCGCGGGGGAGGAAATTGAACTATCACCTCAACCTTGAGAGAATCAACCATGATCCTCGTTGTCGATACAATGAAACCTAAAAGATGACCTGACATCACACATAAACTGAACTTGTTAGGATTCAAGTGAATATGATAATAGCGACATCGCTCAAATATTAGTCATAGATGGGCAAGATGATCAGATCTCTTGCGAGAACATGATGCTAGATCATCAAGGTACGCCTCGACTATGTGTTTGAGGTTGTGAAAAGTGAATGACATGGCCCGCTGAAAGGTAGCTCCAACATTATTCAGGCCAAAAGGAATCTTTCGATACATGAAGGTACCCTAAAGACAAATAAAAGTCATTTTATGTTGGTCCTCGGGTTTGATTTGAATCTGATTATATCCTGAAAAACTGTCCATGAACAAAAATAATTTGCAGCCTGCACATTCATCGATAATATGATCGATAAATGGGGTTGGAAAATTGTCTTTCAGGAAATCCATGTTCAAATCATGGAAATCCATACAAACGCGAATCGTGCCCTATTTCGTGTTGACAAGAACTAGGTTTGACACTCATTCTGTCAATTGTATGGGGTAGATAAAATCAGATTTGAGTAGCTTCTCTACTTCTGCCTTGATTGTTGTCGCTTTTTAAGGATTGTCTGGATGAAGATTATGTCGGACAGGTTTGGGATTAGGATAACTCGTGATTTTGTGTTCGACAATTTAGGGGTCGATTCTTGGAATATCCTCATAAGACCAGGAAAAAACATCATGTAACTCCTTGAATAACTCGATGTAAATTTAAATCTCTTTGGGGGAGCAATCTTCTCCGAAGAAAAAATTATCCATGATGCTAGGGGTTCTGGAGATATCAATTGGAATCATTGTAGTAATTCTCTCCATGTTATCGTTTGTGTAAATTACATGCATAGCTAGAGGATTGATAGGACAAGGGTGATCTCCATTCACAGTCAAAACAAACTCTCCTGCCTCTACTCTCCTAAGCTCGGGAAGAAAGTAAGATCTATGATGTAGATCATCCCAAGGTTTCTCAGGAGCAGTCATTTCCTCAAGAATCACCTCATTGGAGGGAAAGACCAAGTCTAAGGGATATTGAGTGGAAAGAGAATATAGAGGCCAAATAGTCTCGAGAACTGGATCTAACTCCTATGAGGGAGCTAGATCTGGGTTGGCCAAGGTTTTCTAGACAATTTCATACACAACCTCAGCTATGGATAAGGGCATGGCCATGCCAAGGTGTACTATCCCTTCCATCGAGACCAATGGGGAAGGTAAATTCCACGGGTCGTGGAAGTATCTTTTTATAAAACATGACACTTGAAAAATTGTAGCCCCTGGCTGGTCGGGAACATCCAATATAAAATTTACATCATTGGAAGGTGGAAAGTAATAAAAATTTCCCGTAAATGATGGAAACAAACTGACACATAAGTTGACAGCGTCAGGCTGCTGGTTATCAATCATCAGGACTATGGAATCCCTCGATGAAGGGTTAGGATGAGAGAAGGACAACTAGTTGATGGTCACAATTTGACCTTCATGCAAAAATCACAAGACTCGAAATACTGTAACAACCACTGCATGAATTGCATAATTCCAACTCCATCCTACCAAAATATTGTAGTTGAGAGGTGCATCGACTACTTCAAATATGACACACACAGTTTTACCCCCTAATTACATGGGGAAGGAAGGAATTATTCCATGTGGTCTAAACGATCGACCATCAAAAGATGTAAGCAACATAGGTGATGGAGAGAACTAAGGTTGGCCAATGGCCTTCCAACACACCAACGACATCATGCAAGTCGAGGCACCCTCATCAACCACCATACAATTTTTTTTTTGTGTAGGGGATTTCTTGGTGTAGGCCACTACTATTTGAAAGGAAACATGGTGAGGAAGATGAGGTTTTAGGTCAGTTGGATCGAAAACAATCGCTCATGGGTTACTAGTCTCTCCCACTCTCAAGGGAGACAACAGAGATTTTCTCTGTGAGGGGAAACTATGGAGGACCTCTAGAGAAGACATTGCACAAGGGGTCTATGCCAGATCCTCCACTATGTAGTAGTTCTTAGCGGCCCTCGCATTTGGATTATGGGAAGACTTCTTAAACAAACCTTTAGGGATGCGAGTCATCATTTCTCCCACTGCCTTCTCAATTTGGAGAGGATTCGATGGGTTAGTGGCCTCCTTACCCTTCTTGATAGATTTTGATGTTTCGTAGTCATGAGTCCTAGTTGATAAATGAGCATTGACATTCATCATGTAAATGTTTGTGGTTGGGGTGTTAGTGGTAGGCATGGGGGGTCCCTAATTTCCCCCTGCCTCCCTTTTGGATGTGGAATCCTGATCCATAAATTTCCCTTGTGGAAAATGGTTTGTCAACACAACAGGTTGTTGTTGCACTAATAGCTTCTATCCTTCTACAAGCCTAGGGAATAGGTGATTTGGGTGGTATTCCGTGCAAAGATTATAGAGATACTTTAACTTCTTCTTCTCCATTTCCCCACCTCGCCAACATTGTTGGTATCCTTTTGATATCCTTTAATATTTTTATTTCTCTATTTTTTATTTCCCTCAGTCTATTGGTTGGCCTTGGGATTCATCGACTGCACACTGTGTACATCTGACATCTGGGTAGCAGGGACAAGACAAACTAGGAGTTTGGTTGGCCACAGTCTGTTGTATCGACAATTGTTTCAACTAATTTGACAACAGATACATGGAATTTATTTTTGATTATCCCACAATGCCATAGACATGGGGCCCAAACTTTTTTTTTGTCCTTATAGAGAGTAGACCATGGAACATCTGGAAAGATCTCGTAGAGCATGCCAGACTAAGATTAGATCAGTTCTAGTTGTTGGGCTCTCATAATAGCCTCCTCTTATGAAAACACCTCAGAATTTGGGAACCAAATACTTCAAGAACCACTCAAGCAAGAAAACAAGAGGGACCTTGACCTTAATCAAGCTCTTTCTTCACTGCCATTCTCGAATATGATCAGAGATGTGGTTGGCCTTGGTTTTCTCAAAGTTTTCCAACAGTTCTGTTCCAATATCGTATCTCATGGGTAACTAGAAATGGTTCAACAATACCATCACCAAGTCATTAAAGTAATAGTACCTTGAGCCCTTGAGCTCAACATACCACTTCAAAGAACCCCCTATAAGAGTGCATTGAAAAAGGAGCAACTGAATGAAGTCATCTTTTAACGATTTTGATGAGCACCATATGTGAAAAGTATTCACATGATCACCTGGATATTCATGAGGCTTGCCTTGAAATTATAGAATATCCAAAGGAAACTTGGTCGGCCTTGGGGGATAACGTGGATCATGACAAATCAAGTCATTCATTATTCTCTACAAGTTTGGAAAATGTAGGGTTTCCATAAAGGGTAGTTTCAATTGTGAATTATTTACAGGAAAAGAGGGCCATGGATTTTGGTTGGCACCAAGTTTCCAGAAAAATTTGGATTGCTAGCCAGGGTTTTGGTAAAAACCACGACCCTGACCAACAAAAGGAAATTGAATCCATTGGGGCATCCTTGAATGACTCCTAAAATTAGACGACATAGCCTGCACATGGATTTATCCCTATGTGGTGTTTCAAGGACCTTGTAGGGGATGCGCCTAGCCAATCCAATGGGCATAGGTATAGATCCTTGACCAGGGTTCCATTGAGCATGGAAAGGGTTACCCCCCATCAAAATTCCTTGTAAGGGAAACGAGACTTGCCAAGGATTCCAAAGACCCTGTGTGGAGTATACTCCAATCGTCATTCCCTGTGAAGGCATGGTACCTTGCACCGGGTTCTTTTGACCAAAGCTCGGGTTACCCCTAATAGAGAAAGTGATCAAAGAAAAAACGTCGTTCCTAGACAGACCAAAGAAAGAGAAAGACATAGATCTAACCGTTGTTGTATAAGATGAAGGTCCTAAACTACCTCCACCAAACAAGATATAATTAACGTTAGGATAGATTGGCTACTGAAAAGTAATGTCAAGAAAAGGGTCGAAGGAGGTATATGAACCCCACCATAAGGAATAACATTAAAAGGGGTAGTAGTTCCCATAGTTGAACCTTGCAAGGGAGCGTTGGATCTTCATTCCCCTAGACCCATGGTCTGTAAGGTAGAATAAGTAAGAACCAAATTCATATCAAAGATGGACATCCCATATGAGAAGGGAGTGCCTGTCGCGTTCTAAGTAAATGAAACAATGGTCGAAGCCATTAAAGGTATTAGACCACAGCCAAAATTCATGGGAGTCAAGACAACTAAGGTTATGACTAGCAAAGGTGGGGGAGGTGGCAGGATTCCCCCTCTAGTAGTAGCTGTAACGAGAGTATGGGGTCTCCCGGATGAAGTAGTAGCATTTGATTCCATTTCCACTCATTGAACTAGCAAGCGCTCATAAGATGTCACATTGGGAGGGACAATCTTAATCAAGATTAGTTCCAACAAGTTAGTAATTAGAGGATTTTCTGGCCTGAAACCTTCATCCTCAAGGTAAGAAATGATAGATTCCTTTGGATCCGGAAACTATCCTCTCATAGTAGGCTTGATCATAGTTTCCTACAACCTAGTTGCTTCAAACGATCCTTCTTGATCAAGTCTTCACCTCAACGGTGGCAGAAGTGGCTCCAAGGTAACTTGGGATAGGCCTTGAAGCCTTTGCAACTGATGGAGTTGTTGATCTTCCACTTTGTGAAATTATCAAATGATACATTAAGGCTTGACTAGAATAGAACACAAAGCACACACTAAAATTTTTCCTAAAGATAAATCAAGCAGTCGACTAACTGGTGGGAAGGATTATTACACCAATCGACACTAGAGAAACTAATCGGTGCAAGTAGTGCAACTTTAAAATGCAAGCACCCTTCGGGTATACTTTCTGAAGCGTTATGCGATGTACACCCTAGGTACCTCGATATACCCCTATAGTCACATGTGTAAGTTCGTAATATATGGGAAACTAGGTTTCCAGCTCACAGTCAGTCATCAAATGGGTACAATTGACAGTCTAGTAGATTGTAATGAGCAGGATAACAAGTTCGAAGCCCTTCAAGAGTGCCGAAGGAAATTGGTCCAGAAGAAAAATGAGGATATCTACTGGTTTTGAGTTCCAGGAAGATCCATAGGTAAATGGGATCTATATTTTTCTTGATAAATACCCTCAATATACAATCGACACTATGCTTAGTCTGGATTTGGATGGGTTATCTCCTCTACCTTTCCTCACACGACCTTATTTTTATCCCCTGTGTTAGAGGAGGGTCCTGACTAACTCTTACGACGCTGGACTCAAAAGACTCCTTATCTCAGACTCCAATGTTTGTTTTAAAATGGCCTTGAAGAGTTTCCTCTTCACACCTAATTTAAGGCCCTAAAACCCTAAACTAGTTGGTGAACCCTACAAACAGAAAGTCTAATATATTTTAAGTTAAGCGTTAATTTTAAGGCTTGATTTACACAAAGGGTGTGGTCATGCAATTGATGGTTTTATGAAGTGACGAATAAGGATGAGAACTTTAAATCATTTGAAAGAAAAAAGATACTTCAAAATTAAAGCAAAGCTTGTAAAACTCTTTGTAACATTCAACTTTTCTAAACAATGTTTCAAGATCTCGTAATTAAAAGTTTCCTAAAAAGTGCTTTCATTTGACTAAGCAAAACTGTACTTGTATTTTAGGAAATTGAAAATAACTTTGAAACAAGGACTCTCTCTCTTTTTTTTTTTGCAAACAACAGCCTTGACTACTTTACCAAACTAAACCCAAGAAAATAAATTCTTTTTTGATTTTTTGAACTACTTTAACAAGAAAAACTAAAGTAATTTTTTTTTTTTTCATTTTTCAAAGAAAGAAGTAGGAACAAAGAGAAAATTGAAATCACGATTGATAAAGACCCTAATCCAACTGCAGAAACATAGGGATTCAACCAAGAAATGAAAATGAGGATCTAAAAATTCACAATTCTCTCTAAGCCTTTTAAGGCAAACAAAAGAAAACTAAGGAACAAGTTAACTAAAAATTTAACCCAAGCTATGGCCAAAGACAAAAACTCTGACAGGTTCAAGAAAGTCTTTCGAAGCCAAAACTTGTATCAAGAAAGATACATACCTCTCTTTGTTAAAAAAACACTTTCAAGACACAAAGACATTAGTTGTTGCATTAGAAGCCTGTGTATGTACGCGGGTTGACCCAAAACAAGGCGCGTACACCTCCGAAACTTTTCAAAAATAAAAAGACTACACAAAGTGACAGGGCAGGGAAAGCTGTGTTGGCAACGATTATGTGATTATTATTTTTATAAGTTGCCTACACAGGGTCTATGAAATTTTATTACTCTTTATGAGTTTTTCCCTAAACGACAGTTGTAAATCATCGCATTTTACCTATCATCTATTCATGCTTCGTTTTCATGACTGAAAGCATGAAAACTTGAAATTATCATTATTATTTTGTTTTAAAATATCATTGAAAGCATATTGTTTATTACAAAATTGCAATTTCTTGCTATGAGCATGTTTCTCTCATTGTTTGTGACCCTTTCGATTCTAAGAGTGCCTAAGAAACTTATGGTTGTTTGAACAAAAGACCCCCATCAATTGATATTTGATTTTTGTATCGATTTTGGTTTGATGTTTGATCATATTTGTTTCATGAAACCTTTGACTATTCGATTTTTGTAAACTCACCTATCTTTGCAATCAAACTATGATGCGCGCACTATGTTTTCAGAGTACTTTGGTCCTAGCATGTACCTAATGCCAAGGTGGCACACAATGTATAGGATGCCATTACTCCTTAGCATGGTCTCAGGTTCCATGAACTCTTCACACGCATTTTGATTAAACACTTTGCCCACCATTTGAATCATCACAACATGTTTTGATATAACTCGGTACTATGGCTCTATTGTGTTTTTGCAAACCCTACCTTTGTGTTCTGTGTTAATTACCCATCCATTTAGCATGGCTCCAGTGGTAAGGGTCAAACTGAATGGAATCCAAACCCTGCTTTCATATGATAATGCTAGGGAAGATTTGGAAAGGAATGATTGGCATTTGTTCATTGAAAAATTTTAGGGTTTTAACCTTCAGGTTGCCCAAGAGTTTGCCTTAACCTTTGATGGCTGTAGGGAAAAAATCGGTGATGTGCAATTGGAAGTGACAGAAGAGTTCTTAAGCCAAGCCACGGGATTGCCACCGGTTGGTCAGAAATGGTTCAAGAATGCAAAAGTGGAGGAGGTCCCTTGGACTTTATTGTTTACCTCATGAAAAATAACCAGTTGTGATCGAGGTATGCCAATTTCATTCTTGAAACCTAGGTGGCATGATTTACTTGCTATAGTGAAGCAATTAATCACATGTGAGGGATGATTCATACTTGTTTTCCTATATCATCTACGCCTGCTTATGAGTTTTATTGGTTTTCTGTTGAATATGCCTTACTACCTTCTCAGAAGTCTGTATAAAATGGGTAAATGGTTTAGGAAACAAGGGTTAGATTCAAGTCTATTTCATCATGGTTTGATTAAAATCATCCTCATGCACCAGTTACAGTCACAAAATGATTGGTGGGATTCGTTCATTATGTGAAATGGTTTTGGCAACCATGAATTGGGACAGGTAGATAAGCTGGTCATTATGGAAACCCTTGTGATCCCTGCGGCCTCTTCCCCACTTCTCAGGGCTTGTGATTTTTCCCTTAACAATGAACCCTTGAGATACACTAAGGTTATTCAACATGACAATCGACTGGTCATACATCCAAGCGATTGTACTAAAACTATGAAGAATCCTACAGGAAAGAAGTTAAAAGGCAGCGTTGATGTCAATTTCAAAAACAAAAGAGCTGGTCAGTTAATTTCTCGATGTGTTCGAAACAAAATGAAACCTCGTGCAGACACAATCAACACGATTGAAGTGAGCGAAGGTTCATACTCTGAAATTGACAAATTCCTTGTTGAAGAGGACCCCGTGTCATTCGAGCTATACCCTGACCGACCCTATGACTATGTTAATAATTTGCCTCCTTGTCTAAAGGAAAACCCAGAATTTCCTGGTATCCACCTCTGTGATAAATATACCATTCGCATGGAGGATTCTATGACCCATAATGTTTTTCATGCTAATGCAAACTCCTTACAGTCACAATGTGATGTGTGTCGATCATGGATCGACAGGTACTATACTGATGTTCCACTGCTATAGTCACGACTCAAGTCTTTAAGAGACCAAGTTGATATGTTGACAAATAAAAACAATAGACTTGAATCCATCATCTAAGGGAACGAGAAGTGATTGAATACTA
>JZKD02S2046221.1:0-25887 GCA_000966675.3 Picea glauca | reverse complement strand
GATAGGTCTAGACGAGAGTGGTGTGCCAATGGGAGCTTGGTTAACCACCACATTCACAGTAGGAATAGTCGTAGCATGTGGGACCATAGTAGAATGGGCCATCTAGAGAGAAAAAGTCGAGCTAGGACCAACTAATTGTGTGTCTGGAATGACGGTGATATTGCTAGTTGTACCAGCAAAGTGGTCTAAAGGTACCGTGTAGGTAACAGACGTTTTGGGCAGTTGTGATACGACAGGTGAATCAGGACATGCCCCCAAGTTATCGTAAAGGTCCTGCACCGTGCAAGGCAGGTTTCTAAATATGTCACTAGACAAAAGGGGATTCTCGACTCCAGGGCATGTATGGGGTCCAGTCGGTATTCCAGAAGTGTCGACAATAATTTCTCATGATGAATTCATCTGGAGAATACGTCTCTCGTATCCAGGAGGAATTCAGAAATCCTCTAGAGAATCGGAAATAATTCAGAAATTTTCTAAAGGGTCGGAACTTTCCACTCGTGAGGTTACGGTGTCCTAGACCGTTCTCCGCTCGGGAGAGCCCTCTGGTGAATTGGGAGGCAAAGTGAGATAACCTTCCGGATCTTTCAGGGGTATCCCTTGCATCCTACGTGAATGGCGTGGAGGGTCAATGTTGGTTGAACCAAATATTTTACAGAAAAAATCTATGGCCAACTACGGAAACAAACAACACTCGCTAATAAAATCTAGAAATCAAACAAAGCAAACAAACCTTATTATTTCGAAGTCACTAGTTGTTGATGAAATCCAATGTCGTGAAGTCAAGACAAGAAGGGGCTAGGATAGAGCAGATGGAAAAGTTACGTTGACAATCTGCATAACGGACTTACACCCTGGTGCAAGCTCCCACACATAATCATGGGTATACCCTCCAAGGAGCCCGAGTGAGTCTAACCAATGTCGATTCAAGGTATTGTGAAGACTTGCCCCTCCACAGTCACCTCGTGTAAGACCCTAAAGAGATAGGCTACTAAGGTTACCAAGAACAACAGTGATGCATGGGGAAACAATCGACAGTCCGATCCACACGCAAGGGAAAGGTATCTAGCTCGAAATCAACTCGAAAGGATTCCACTCATAATTGTGGGTATACCTTCAAGTGACCCTCGTAATACCCGCAATCTCTACACCAAGACCAACAAAGCAGGGTGAGTAACTCTGCCAGCCTTAATGCGACCTCATGTTTGACCCTTGTGTGAGAAAGGCTTCCGAGGACAAAATGTTGCAAGTGGATTTGAACACTCCTTGTCACAAGATGCTACAGTGTGTTTTATGCTTTGGAGAGTGTGCCTCACAACCTATTCCAAAGTGCTAGTCTAGCTAATGTTGGTGGAAAGAGTTTCTAGAAAATGAAAGTTACTAATAAATTTTAAAATTACATAGTATTTTAGAGGTTGTTGTTTACGCAAGAGGGAGATGGAGATGAAACTGATTTTGTATGAGACCTTCATCCAATAATATGCAAGAAGAGATGAATGATGCAATGTTTCAGTTCAATGAACTCTAATTACAATAGGGAGAAAGTATTTTTCGGGAACACGAAAGCTACGAAATGTAATTTCTTTTTCTTGAATGAACACGATTTCAAACAATCATAAGCAATGAAATTTCCCAATTTGTTCTCTTGTAAAAAAAATTGAATGCAATTGTTATTTTCTTATGAGTGATTACTACAAAGAATAGATGACTCTAATTCTTCCTTTCCAAAACCAAGTCAGGGATATAATGAAGGAAGGAAAAGTAATCAAAGAAAATAGATACACTCAACAAATACCCAAATCAAACTTTCAATGAAGATAAAAATGAAGATGACAAGAAAGTGTTTCGCTAAATGCAAATGAAAAAAAAAAATCAATCAACAAGCAATCCAGAAAATGTAAAACAATCCAAAACTTTAAATCAAATCAAAGACTTTTATCAATCAAGCACTCAGATTTAAATCCAGAGATTATGTCCTTGTTGACAAAAAGCAAGAAGTAAAAACTTGTAAAATGATGAAGAAGGGTTTTCAATCCCTAAAAACCAATCAACAACAAGTCTTAAACTCAGGAAACAGTCAGATATTGGTACCAAAAGTTCTTCCCATGTGATCAAAGAAAAATTGGGTGACAGAAGACAAAAAGAACTAATCCAATAAATTCTACAGGAAACGTCGCAACCCAGCAGTAAGGTACAGTGCGGCGATTTGAGGTTTCCGCAGGCTAGCTATGGGGTAGGATGCAGAGATTCCACACTGGTCTAAACAGGTAGGGTGCAGCGATCCAGGGATGTTGTAGGCTGCATATGGGATACAGTGCGGCTATTTCTATAAACAAAGAAAAATTGGAGAAAGGACAAAGAGTCTGAATGAACTTTTATATCCAAAGAGTCTGGATGGACCCCCCACTGACTCAGAGACTAGATTAAAATGAAAGGAAGTAGGCTAAAGGTAAGTGGATAGAAAAAAACAAAAAACAAGTCGTATCCCCAATATGGTCGCCAATTTTGTTATTAGATAAATCGATGAATGTGGACATAAACTGATCTCCCTAGATCCACCTGGATCTAGAACAAAACAAGATAGGACATGACGCTTTCTCTAAGCTTTAATCATTGAATTTGCTATCAAACAAAAGATGAGTGACATACCTTTGAATATCGCTTCCTTATGTCTTTGTTGTCCCTGCTCTGCTCTAGTGCTCTGGTGATATTGGATTTGCAATGAAACACAAACCAACCAAAGTGAAAGAAACAATAGTATATTCAATGAAAATTTACACATGTGATCAAGGAGTCATGTAATAAAATGAGAACGATTTTATGGGAAAGAAACATGCCACTGTATTATATTAAGTAAAAGTGGAAGATACAACCAAACAACCTTGATGTTGCAAGGTTCCCTTTCGATGGACCTTTTCTCCAACACACACACTTGCTCCAAACTTGCATGAAGAAGATCCACAATAACTTGATGGTCCAATGAAGACCTCAAGCATCAATTGAAATAGAATCCCTCACACAATTCTCAACCTATTCTTTCATTAATTCCTTGCTTACTTGTTTGCTTAACCTTTTCCATGAGAAACCCATTCCTATATAGGAGAAAGAGAGATGGTTAAAGAGATTAGGATGATCCCACCAAATCAGATAAGCAAGTAGGATCCCAACCATAATGCCACCTCACATTCTAGAAGATTCCCTTCTAGAACCTTCGTGAACTTCAACCTTTTCTCAGTCTTTCAACACCGGCACACCCTGGCTATAGGATAGCCTGCGGAAACGCCGCAAGGTAGTTTCAGAACAGACTGCGGCGATCGAGCATTGTCGCACTATATCTTATGCTTGGTATGCGGCGTCCTTTCTTAACAAGGTTTTGAAGAAGAGGAAGCCAGTCACTTTTGTCATGAAGAAAGGTTCTTTTCGGAGCTTGAACACATGTTATAGAAACATCACCAGGGTGACTAAAATAATGTGTAATAGAAGTTTACTCACAAAATCCTATTCCAAGGCTCTCAATCTTAAGCTAGTTTGTGCACCCTGAAAAATAAAATCGTTTCTAATCAATTTTAAATTTATCAACATTACTTTTAGTGGCTTTGCTTACTCAAAAGGTGCGGTCATGAAACTGATGATGTTACGACTCAGCAAGTAAAATAAATGAATATGAATAAAATGCAAAGTCCTAACTTCAATTCCCAATATATGATAAGCTTTTCAAAATGAAACTTTCAATTCAATTATGCAATTTCAAATAAGATGCAATCTTTCTATACATGTACTAAGATCAATGACAAGAACCCAAAAGATCAAATGCCAACAATGCAAAATGTATCTTTTTTGTATTTTCAATATAAAAGAATGAAAATGCAAGGACTGAACAACAACTTGATATAAACACCCTACAGTATGTAAACAGAGACAAACCAAGTAGAATATCAAGAAGCAAACACTCAGCCCAGGATGTAAGGACAATCAATGAAAAGGATGATGAGAAAGAAAAACCACTCGAAAAATCAACCAAAGAAAGGTTTCCTATCACTCTACATGCACTTAACAATCATGGCAGAGACCTAAGAAGACTCGGCGACCATCAAAACTTACCCAGCAAACATCAAACTCAGCAATCAAGCAAAAAAGGATGACGTACACGATTGTTCAAGAGAAACCCACATATGTATGCTTCCTACAGAACTAGAGATCGTGTATGTACGCGGATGTCAGGGAAAAACCATGTATATGTATTGAAACACTGTCAGGTTAAGGATAAGGCCAAGAAACTTAGGCTCAAAATGAAAAGAGGTTGTCAAGCAATCAGACGACAAGAAACTCAAGATAAATGAGAGCAATCAAAGGAGAAAAACACTCCAAACCCCGAAAAGAAGATTCATTCCCTAGTATGGTCGCCAATTCTCTTACGAGGAAAATCACTCTATGGCATGGGGTAAACCAAAATAGACAGAAATGACTACAGAAATCAACTCTAATCTCAAGTATGCTATATAAACAAACATGCTAACAAGACAAAATAAAGAGCCTACCTCGTCCAGACGTTCGATGAAGTCCATCGTTGAGCACTCGACTCAAAGCGATACAACTGCAACTTGTCCTCAACAACCAAGATACGCAAGCATATGGTGATAATATATAAAGTTAACACATATAATAGCATATTCCATCAATATTAATAACAAATACGCCCATGGAATAACAATTCAAATATTTACAAGACATTAATTGGATGAGAAAAGAGTATTTCTATTAAAATGTAATCAACAGACGTGTATGAATGACAAACTTTTTTATCGGGACGTTCGGAACTGAGAAACTAAGTGCCTTATAGCTAGGCCTCCACCACTTCAATCCTCCACCAAAGGCAAGCTCATATAAGAGAGACAATGAGGTTCTCCATCAAATAGGGAAGAGCTTAGGGGCTAAACAATGTGTTCAAACTTTAAAGGACAAGGGGATGTAGACTCGATATGAAGTGAATAATTTCTCCAGAGTAACTTTGCTCTCAAAGTTGAATTCTTCTCATCTTCTCCACAGCTTGGATAAGGCCTATTTATAACCTTCAATTGGAACTGAAGGTCCGAGTCGAAACGTTTCTAGTATATGGAAGGTCAAGGATCATGGATCCCGTGATATGACATGGAAACTCGACACCATTTTTTAATTTTAAGCACAAAACCCGATGTACACGGGCCGTAATGGTGCACCCTGTGTATACGCATGTTGTATAGTTGTTAGGGAACGTATATGTGGAAAAATATAATTTTTAGCTCTGGGAACTGTGAAACGGGATTTCAAGTTTGCATAGGGAAATGGAAAAGGCCTTCTGAGCAAGTTTGCATGGGGTGAAGCAAATCTTGTTATAACACATAAAACGAGGTAGAGATTAAGGAGATTGTTATGCAACCTAGTCAATCTCTGTGGACCTCATCTTCCTCACTTCAAGGGAGTTGGTTACATCTTGGTGCTATATAAGATGGCCCTATGGGTCGATTTAAACAAGTGACAGTGTGAACATGTTGAATATGGAAATGTTTTGGTTTCTTAGACTTCTTTGTATGTTAAGCTATGATCAGTTGTGCATAAATGTTGTAATAGTGTATTTCAACACCACCACTCTCTTGTAATATTATCTATCTTATCTACATAAACCTTCAATTCTCCAACATGTTATCAGAGCAAGTGGTTTGATATCTAACATGTTGTCCACAAGTCTTGTGGAGGTTGTTAGTGCACCTAATGATTTGGATATGTCTTGAAAATTGACTCAAGATTTCATCTTGCAAACTAGATATAGAACTATATATGTAGATCAACATTATGGGTTCCAAGCCACAACCTATAGTTCTAAATGGACACAACTATGGAATTTGGGAACAAGATATGGAAACCTTGTTGAAGAGTAAATCATTATGGAAGTGTACAAAAACTAAAATTTGAGATCCCTAGTATGGCTAGCAAAAGTTTATCATCAATGGGAAGAAAGATGAGGATGTAGAAATTGTAACAGCCTAGATATCTAGGGAGATTTACTTTCGTATAAGAAATTTCGATTAATTGAATTCTATTTGCAAGAAGTTGAAGACTCTATTTGATAAAATTGATGAAATTTAGGTTATGGATATTGAGAAAGAGTTGATCTCTCTGGAACCTCTCTCTTTTGAAATAATTGAAGAATGTTTATCCTATGTAAAGGAACTTCAGTTGAAATTGGTTGAATGTGAAAATGATTTTCCTAAGAAAGATGGATTGCTCATAAAACCAATCCTGATGAATCTGAAAACACCTTATGATGTATTATGATCAACATTCCATGTCATTTGGACCTCCAAAAATAATGATGGTAAGGACTATACCTTTGACTCTTTATGTGGTTTACTGACTATGGCACAAGAAAAATTGCTTGATGGAGGGAAACTTGAGGTCAAGCAACAAGCCCATTTGATGAAGGCAAAAGATTAACAAAATTATAGAGAAGGAGCTTGATAGGAGAGGGAACGTAACCATGTCAATCAGACTGATAAGAAGAAGAATGGTGATAAGAATTCAACTAAGAAAGGTAGAAAGAAGAAGACCTACTGCTATTGTGGGAAATTGGGACATATAGATTAGGCTTGTTGGCTAAAAACTAAGGACATTGAGGAGAAAGTGAAGAAACTTGAGGGAGGCATGTCAATTGGAAGATCAAATGACCTATAAAATCAAACTTCAGAAGGTAAGGTAGATAACTATACATTTTCTATTATTACTTCTCGGTATTTAGATGCTCATACTTATCAAAGTGAATGGAAAGTCGACTTTGGTTGCACCCATCACATGGATAAATATTCTTCTATATTTTCTTCACTAAAGGAAGTTGTAGAAAAATAACTCTTTGTAGTGGATGATTATGCTCTTATTTTAACTCGGCTTGCAATCATTCTTCCACTTGTTTGAATATTGATGATTATGAATATTCTAACTCGACTTGCAATTGATCTTCCACAACATAATTGACTACAAGTTTAATGATCTTGGTACAAGAACTCCTTCAATAATTCGAGTTTGTCTTCGCAGATGGTCTACCAAGACAATTGAAACCACTCTATTTGATGCAAGAGACATAAATGACTCAAGGAAAGCTAGAAGTAAAAAATATCATGGTAGTGTTGCTCTAATGGCATGTGCGCTAGAGACATGTGATCTTGATACATATGCAAATGCACATGGCCTATTTGAATGGGAAAATGCTATGGAGGATGAGTATTATTCCTTAATGAAGAGTGACACATAGGATTTAGTCCCTCAACTACAAGGAAATAATGTGGTGAAATGTCTATAGGCATACAAGACCAAATTCATAGTTGAAGGTGTTGTTACATGACATAAGGCTCATTTGGTGACCAAGGGATTTTCTTGGCAAGAAGGCATCGAGTACACTAAAACCTTTGCCCCTATTTCTAATATGAACTAAGTTTGATTGATTATTTTACTTGTTGTTCACTTTGGATGGGAGGTACATTAGATGGATGTCAAAATTTATTTTCTACATGGTGATATCACTAAAGAAATTTATATGGAGGGACCCCTCAATTTTGAGAAGGATGGCAACCTTGTGGCTGACTGAATAAATCCTTGTATGGTTTGAAACAAAAGATTGACCACTTTCTTTTCAATCTCAGCTTCAAATGTTATGAATTAAATCATAGTATTTATGTATTGTATGTAAAATATGAAGCATTAATTGTTGCATTATATGTGGATGACTTCATTACTAGTAGTAATGTTAATTTAATTTTGGATTTGAAGAAACAGTTAACAAATACCTTTGAGATAACCGACCCTGGTTTGTTGCATTTTTTTTTTAGCATTCAAGTCTTACAAATGGATGATGGTATCTTTATTTATCAATCTAAATATGTGTTGAATATTTTACATAAGTTCATAATGGAAGATTGCAAACCCTATGTTATGATGAATGTGGGACTTATATCCCACTCACTTCACCAACAAGGATCCTATACGGAATTGTATTTTGTTCTCTATAACCTCTACTCAGGATTGATTATAATGCTCGTTTATTAATGTCAGATCAATCCAATGAAAACTCTACTTACCTACTTGCTCCTCCTCCTAAGGTATGAAAGGATGGTTCTACTCATTGACATGGTAATTCTAAGGAAAATGCCAGCAATGGGGAAAACACAATTTCCCTTTTTTCAATGCCAAATTAAAATGCTACTTTGTTGTGTTATATGTCAATCAATAACACATTGTTTGCTTAATTAAGTTTCAATTATCTTGTTTTAAAATTAATGTTCAAATAAAATCAATTTTTTTCTATTTGAACAAAGTTGAGACATCATCATCCTCGAGGTGTAGGACAGTCAGTGACGGAGTGTGTTTTTAAGCCACTCTGTGTTGAAAAGTCACCGGTTCGAAACCTGCGGGGACAAAAAATCCAACCATGTTAAGGGTTGGTGTGGCTCAGGCCGGGTTCGATCCCCGGGTGATTTTGACGGCTTAGATGCCCCTAAGTCGTGGTTTCTCAAGCCAAAGATTAATCCCGATGCCAAGAAGGTCCGGACCAATTAACAAACAAAAAAAAAAAGTTGAGACATCATCATGCATCTATGTGCTATCAATTTTGATTCATGTGGCTTGATTGATTGATGAATTATAGTCCTCTCCCAAATGTCCAATACAAAAGTCCAACAATGAATGTACAACTATATGGCTATAGGTAATGCTAAAAGACTTATCCGAAAACAAATTCAAATGCATTATGTAAATTATGTCTCTAAGCTCTGTGACTAAGAGACAATAGGGATAGGGATATGAATATGTGCTTTCTTTGAATTATGGTGGTCAGATAACAATGTTGCTTACAATAAGAGTTTGTATACAATTAAAAAATATGTAAAAAAACCAGTCCAACATTAATACATAACAGAGAAGCTCATGCTCTTCTTAAGTTCTGCATCTCCAACATTCATACACATATAGATATGGACAAGCAACCTTTATTATAATTCTACAGCAATCATGGTGAACTACTCTTCAATTTTACCAAGAGAGGAATCACCCCAATTAGAAATCATTGTTAATTCAACAACAAATGTAATAAATTATTGGAGTGTCAATAAAGAATAGAAATATTATCCTCCAAGTCAATGATTTACTCTTTAGTTGTGTATTGGATAGAAATACAATGTACCTATTGCTCTGGATGGTGTGTATCAAAATGTTTAGGGAAACAGGTTGACTCAACATTCTTGACCACGACTTTCCAGCAATAAAAACAAACAATTAAAATAAACATAAGACAAATTAAGAGAATGCCCAAGATTATGAGAGAGGGTACGTTGCTTAGGAAATATGTGGAGTCCAATACATTGATGGACAAAACTTATTACTCACTACTTTGGAAATACAAGGAGCCCAATACATTGATGGACGAAACTTATTACTCATTCAATAATGAATTAAAGTTGTTTGCAGCTACAAGCTCAAATTCCACTCAAAGCAAAGAGGGAGATGGCCTTCTTGAGTTGTATATGGCATGTGAATGACCTTAAGGGATCAATAATTGTTGTGTACAAGCTACTATATGTCCATACGGCCTTAGGGAAGGTTTTTTTATTGTGTACAAGCATGTTTGTGCTTTCCAATAGCCTCACTAGTCGTTGAATTGTTGTTCTTTAGGGATAGAATTAGAAATGTAGCTAAATAATTACAATAGTAAAAATATAGCATCCCTTGATCTCAAATATCAGGTAAAATGGATGGTGCGTAATTCAAATTTGTTGGCATTCATTAATTGCTAGTGGAGAATCAAATTATGAGTGAACTAATAAAACTACAAGTGGGAATTCATCATTAAACCATTGATATGACAACAACAAGCATATCAAATACAAATAAGAGGTTATTAACTCACACACAAAATTTTAACACCACAATCATAAAGAAATCTCAAAGTAAATCAAGACACAATGGACACCATGTTTAACCTAGAAACCCAATTGATAAAACCTTCTTTGAATGGTTGCTCAATATTCATTTCAATAATCTTGGGTTACAATTCAACTCATGGCTATATGGCCATTCAACAATTTACACATCCAGTTCTTGTGAATCCTCTGTGGTGTTATTTATTAGAAAAATAGAAGATCCATAGAAGAAATAATCAAATATACCATGATTTAGAGCAGAAATGATAGATTATAATAGCAATAGCCAATTGTCGAAGAACCAAAATGTGGTGTTCTTGTGAATCCTCTGTGGTGTTCTTTATTAGAAAAATAGAAGATCCATAGAAGAAATAATCAAATATACCATGATTTAGAGCAGAAATGATAGATTATAATAGCAATAGCCAATTGTCGAAGAA
This sequence comes from Picea glauca, assembly GCA_000966675.3. NCBI lineage: Eukaryota > Viridiplantae > Streptophyta > Pinopsida > Pinales > Pinaceae > Picea > Picea glauca. Next base: position 15,509 of record JZKD02S2046221.1, on the reverse strand, counting down.
CCAAAATACCACAAATAGCGATATCTTTATTGATGAAAGCAACGTTCACTTGCCTCTTCAAAGGGGAAACCTCCAGATGAGAAAAGCTCCAGTTTAAATATGCTTCACAAGACATACTATTACATTACTTCTACTTCATTGTATAGCTTTTGTATGATGTCCTACGAACTTTCTAGTGAAGGAACTTTCTAGTAGGCAAAATCTTTCAATTAGCCTTCTTACGATTATTGCTTTCACACTATATCTACTACATGAGCCTTATTTAATAAATATGGCCTCAATACATAGTGATCTATCTATCTACTTAAGGGTGTTAGGGTAGGACCCTCACATCCAATTCTTGAAGACAGATTTGAATATGGGAATGAGATCCAACCACTTTCTTTAAGTAGGAGACACGAAAGATTGGATGGATTTTAAAGTGGCTAGGCAGCCCCAATTTATAAGCCACTTACCCAATATGTTTGAGGACCTTATATGGTCCATAAAACATGGGAGTGAGATTCTAGTGGTGGTTGTCTTTAAGTGAGATCTACCTATAATGTTGTAAACACAGGAAAACTTAATCTCATTCATCAAAACATTCAAAACAATGCTTATCAACATGTTGCTTCATCTAATTTTGACCCATGACCAGATTATCCTTAAACGTGTGGAGAAAGTCAGCTTGAGTTGTGATGGTTTTATCTATGGTTTGCACCTTAGAGACTCTTGGTAAATATGATAGGATTGATGAGGGACTTTGTCCAAAGAAAAGCTTAAAGGAATTCATTCCAGTGGCACCATGATAAGTTGTATTATACTACCATTCAACTAGAGGGAGCCAATGGACCCATTGGGATTGTCTCTATGAAGTAAAGGACCTCAAATATGCTTCCATGCACTTGTTGACAGCTTCAGTTTGACCATCAATTTGGGGGTGATATGTGGCGTTGAGATTCAATTGATTTCCTTGGAGCTAAAACAGATCTTGTCATGACACTCATGATTTAAACGTTGATTAGTTGGCCAAATAAATATTTCCTTTATATCAAATATTGTTATTGTTCCAAGTGTGGCCCTAATATGCATGGGGTTCCATTTTAATTTGTTGGACCAAGATAGTGATCTTGGGATCTATTAGTCATTCTTTATAAACATCATTAAAGTAATCTACTACTATGAAAGAGAGTGAAAAGAGGGACCCTTCCTCTTCATACTACTAAGAAAAAGCATCTACTACCACATTCTTCTTTCCCTTCTTATAAATGATCTCATAGTCATACCCTAACATCTTGGTGACCCATTTTTGTTGCTTGGGGGAATAAATCATTTGCTCCAAGAGGTATTTTAGGCTGCTATTATCAGTTTTAATTTGGAAACATTTCCCAAGTAGGTATGGATGCCAAATATCCACAACATGTAATATAGCCATTATCTCCTTTTTATAAGTGAATTTTTCCAAGTGCCTCTTAGATAGTTATTTGTTGGTAAAAGCCTATAGTCTTCCCTCTTGCACGAGTACTACTTTGATGCCTTTACATAGGTTATCGCATTCCAAGACAAAGGTTTTAGTGAAGTCAACCAAAGCGAGTACTGGGGTTGTACACATAGCATTCTTCAAGTATTGGTAGGCCCATTCTATAGTTTCATTCCAACTGAAAGGATTGTCTTAGAAAGGTTTTGAGAGGAGCTACAACGTATCGATACGACTTTGTATGACAGGGCATTCTCTGCCTAGAGATTGTTGTGTAAGCTAGAGGGAAGGGAGGTAGATATTTGAGGGTAGAATGGCTTCTCTCCCATACACAATAAAGTAAGGTGAAGTTATGATGGAAGCTTTGGGCATGACACGATCCTCCCAGAGCGCATTTTGTAAATGATTGTGCCAATTTCTTTGGTGATCAACCACAATTCGTTTAAGTATACGGATGATGTTCTTGTTTGTAGATTATGCAAAGGCATTTCTTTGGGGATAGTAATTGGTTGAGTATTTTAAAATAATCCCCTTTTCTAATGCATACTTAGATAATTTCAAGGATGAGAAGTAAGTAGCATTATCAAATACTAAAGATTTAGGAATTCCAAACCTCGTGATAATGTGTTGCTCAATAAAATGTATTACTACTTCCTCATTCACTTTGACTAAAGGTATTGCTTTAATCAAATGTGTGAAATAGTCAGTAGTGGTCAGAATATACCTGTGTTGCTTGGACGAATGAAGATTTATCTCACCAATGATATCTAGACCCCACTGGTCGAAGGGTTCTTGTGTCGCTACAGGTTGGAGAGGAAGAGCAGCTTTACATTCCCTCCCTGCATCCTTTTGACACGCTTCGCAGCTCCTTGAGTATGCATGAGCATCCTTGAAGAGCGTGGGCCAGTAGTATCCTTCTCTCATCACTTTGTGGGTCATTGTGTCTCCTAAAAAATGACCACCACTCAGTCCATCATGCATATATTTTAGGACATTATCAGCATCTTATCTTTTGAGGCATCTAAGTAAAACTATGTTGTAATTCTTTCTGAACAAGATACCATGTAACAGTTGATATTGTAAAGACTTCAGCCGTAGAGCTCGTTTTTGCTTAGCATTGAGATGGTCTGGAGTAGTGCCATATTGTAGATAGTATTTAAGATTATTGTAATACGATCCTTCAATGGTTGGGACGTATGGAACTTGTTGAGTATACATTATAGGTTCATCTTGCCAACCATCCTCCTCTTGTTCTTCAACGTTGGCTCCTTATGTCACTAATTTATAAAATCCTTGAATTTTCACAATATTAGTTGGTTTGAATTCAAGGTCATACTCTTGTAGAGCCATCATTCAATTCCCTCATCTTTCACCCAGTTCTTTTTGAACAGACAGGGACCTTACTTTTGGGTGTGGGACGATGACTTTAGTGTGATTTTTTAAGATATAAGGTTTGAACTGTTTGATTTCTTTATGGAAAACAAAGGCTTGTTTTTCCACCGGAGGATAATTTAGTTCATCACTGTGTAACCTAGTGCTCATAAACACGACATGGTATTGAACTCCTTGTTCATCCTTTTTCGTGAGCACTGTTGCTAATGAATGATCAGACACGAATGTGTATAGCAAGAAATATTTGGAGAAATCGTGACCTTGAAGAGATGGTGCGTTGGATATAGTGGTTTTAATGTTTTTGAATGATTTCTTCTCCAACGGTGTCCATTTGTACTACACATCCTTTTTAATCATCTTTTGTAATGGTTTCACAATTTCAGCAAAATATGGAACAAATATTCTTGCGAAATTGATTCTGCCAAATAATGATTGCATGGACCTCTTGCTATGCGGTGGAGAAATTTGTAGAATGGATTTGGTCCTTTTTTGATCCACCAAAATCTCGTCTTCAGAAATAAGATTCCTTCTGAAACAGTGAATAAAGTTTTTTTGGGATTAAGAGAAATCCCATATTTTCTACACTGTTCAAAAATATGTCTCAGATGTTTTGGGTGTCTTCTCTTTTTTTAGAATAAATGGTGACATCATAAAGGTAAAACACCACGCTTCGACCAATTAATCCTTTGAAAGCAATGTCCATTTCCCTTTGAAAGGTAGATCCTACGTTCATAATACCAAAGGGAATCCATCCATAAGCATAAGTTCCCCATTTAGTCCAGGAAGTGGTTTTCAATCGGTCTGGCTCTACCACGAGAACCTGATTGTATCCCGAAAATGCATCTAATAGAGAGAATAGTTGAGATCCGAAGATGAGTTGTAAGATTTGTTCCATTGGGGGAACTGGAAAATTATCTTTCTCGAAAGCGCGATTGAGATTCAAGAAATCTATACAGATTCTTATTTCTCCCAACTTTTTTCTCATGGGCACCATATTAGAGACCCAAGTCGAATGTCTCACTTTGAAAATGATTCAGGCATCTAATAACTTGTTGAGTTCCTTCTAAATCAGAGGTTTAAGATTTGGATGTATCTTTCTAAGCTTCTGTTGGAATGGATTGATCCCTTCTTTGATGGGGATCACATGTTGTATAATATGTGTATCATATGTATTCAAGTCATCATACGTCCATGCAAAAACATATCTATACTTCTTGAATAATTATGTGAATGTGTATTTCTATGAATATGAATAGCATGTGCCCTAGTTGACATATTTAGGCTGCTCAAATGTTCCCAAATTGACCAAGAAATGCATCATAGTGGAGTCATTGGTCTTCGGATTAGCTAGCCTCCTGAACTTGGATTGTAAATCAAATAACATTTCAAGAGTCAAAATGTTCTTCAGAACACAATTTGTCTTCACCTTATTAGTTTCTTCTCTATAAGTTTGCAACTCTTGTTTATGTGCCTCATCATCGATCATTGAATATTGGAATGTGTTCGAACTAGTAAGAAAGTTGATAATCTGAGAATCGTTGTCGAACACTCTCCAACTCATGACATTATCTAGTACGGAGGCCCTAAACATCATTTCAATCGAAAAACAATCGTCAGGAGGCATAACCTAGATGTTGCATTGGCCAAAATATCTGCATCTATATTTTGATTGCGAGATATAGAATTAATATTAAATTCATCAAATGAATAAATCAAATTCCATACCTCTTATTGGTAAGCCTTTAGATGTGGAGACAAGCAATGAATAGTATTTCTTACATGTCAAACAATGATTTTAGAATCACCAAACCCTTTAAGGTACTTTACCTTGAGATCAATGGATTTTTTAATGCCTTTCACTAAGGCTTCATATTCAGTAGTGTTGTTGGTGCATTCAAAATCTAAATGGCATGATATGAGAATTTTTCCTTGGTTGGGGTCAATTAGAACACATCCTATTCCAGCTACATCATGTGTTTTAGAGTCGTAGAAGAACATGGTCTGCAAGTTAGGAATATTAATTTTGTTTGTCAAACTAAATCCTAAGTTTGTTAGTATTGGACAGGCGCTATTATGTATTCGTGGGCGGAGGCCTGATTGTAATTCTGGTGGTATTTCAAAATCTTGTGCTTCGTAACAACCATAATCAGTTTTGAAAAAATAATTTCCCAATATGGAATGAGCAAATCTTATGGCCTCGTTCTTACCCTCTAATTTTGTCACTGTGTGCTTCATGTGTGCTTCATTGTTTACAAAGATTTGATTTTCTTTGCCTTTATGAGGAAGCCACATATAAGACTAATCAGTAGAGAAATAAACTTCAAGTTTGGTTGACCATTCTCTGCTTAAGAGAAAACCATAACTCTCTTGTATTTCTACCACAACTATGTCTATATTCTGATGAACTCTAGGATTGGATGATAGTCTGATTAAAGAATCTTTGAGTTCACCTTTTACCTTAACATATGTCCTATCTAATTGGATGATCATGGTTCTTGTTAGTTTTGGAACATCGTTTATCTTTTGGAAAACAGAAAAAGGCATGATATTCGAAGAGGCACCCAAATCTGCTAAAAAGTTGTGTACATTAAAATTAAAAATTTCATATGTAAGCAGAAAAGGTGGTACCTGAGACTTCGAAAAGGTGCCTATGCTTGTTGCATTTATAGTTGTTTCTATCTACACTTTGTGTATCCCTTGTGCATCACTTTTTGGGCTTAAGCTTTCGAGAGCAGCGATAGTTTCCTTCTAAGCATCATGGGGTTTGAAAGAATCATGTAGGAGCTTGCATTGTTGTGGAAGGGAGAAAATATCAAACATGGAAATATTAGCTTTAATCTTCTTCATGTCTTCGATTACATTATAATCCAAGGCACATGAGTTCGAATCATTTTTGGCTTGTTCATACTTTTCTTGAATCACCTTTTCATTACCTCATGTCAAGTTATTTTTTTCGTTATTTCCAGTAGAACTAGACGTGCTTGGTTTGTCTTTATTTTCTACAACAATCTTGCCAATTTTAATATTAGTTTTTTTCTAGAATTGTGTTACTTTATTTTGGGAGGGCAGGGGGAAGTGTTATTTTCCTAAGAGGGATGTCTCCTTTGGAAGGTGGGGAATTGTATAGTGGACCTTTGTTGTGTAATTTATAACCTTTTGGAGCAGCAGCTTTAACAACTTGTGTATCTCTGGAAAATATTTCCTCAATCTTTTCATCGTCTGATTCTACACACCAGTCCCAAAAGGGCATAGTTGATTCTAGAGGGGGTTCATCAAAAACACCAGAAGGAGCTTGTGCATGGATTTCTTCATCTAAAATGTGTTGATCTAGCAACTGGTTTATCACAAGGATCATAGAGTTGACCCACTGAGGGCATGTTCGTTCTGGGTGATTTTTTTGATGATAAGAACAAAACTTATCATTGTTGAAGCTATCTAAGTTAAAATCCATATCTGGCGGTTCAGGTGGTTGTGGCGGGTTATCTGGTTTCTTAAAGAATGGATGGAAATTTTGTGGCTTTGATGATCCTTCACCGACATTCTTTTTAAGGTCCCGTTGAGGAGTCCAAGATCCCTTTAACTCAACAGTAGGAACCAAACCTGTCTTAGAGGCCCAATTAGACTCTTAAGCGTTTGATGGGTGGAATGGTTCTCTAGATCTTTCAATCGAGCCAATTTACCAATGGGATTTACTTAGTGATTGACAATATACCTTTCTGCGAAAGTTCCTCCTTTAGATTAAACGTTTCTCTTTTTTTGTCTTTTATTTTATTAGATGAGTCTGGTAAAGTAAAGTGTGATGGTATAAACCAACTGGTAGAGGGGATTCCTAACTACTGAAGAAGGTTGATCCTGGGATAACCCCCATTCTTTAGCATGCAAATAATGATATTCACACATATTACAAGTCTAGTAATAATACGTTAACTTGCTAGTATTTCACACTAACTGAGATACAATTATTGAAAGAAAATATGCATGCAATAAGGTAAGTGCAAGAAAAATAAATTCCTTAGCTCTACCATCAATCACATATTAACACATTGATTCGCTTTTCATCATTTAGAACAAAATAATTGTTAAAGTATTGAAAAAGATAGCTTATCAATAGATTCAAAAACTTTTACTCGTCACAGCATCAACTACTGAAATAAAATTTGGAAGTAGTTCCTCCTCAATCCAATCACATAACGTCTTTGATGAAAAACAAAATTTATTGTATCTAGTTCTAAAAAGAACTTCTTAATTAAAGTTGCTAAGAATAATTCTTTACAATTCTCATAAAAGAGTCTTTTTCCCAAAATCATTGACCCTCTCTAAAAGGTCAATCCCCCTATTTATAAAGAATCATTAACTAAAAATAGTTGCTACAAGTTTGTGTTAAGTAAAACAAAAGATTGCCACGTGGCGCTCAATCTCTTTGTTCTCTGGAAATCATCTCGTGGTTCTACTAGAGTGGATGATTCTTCTCGTATTCTGACCACTTGACAAAGAGATCCTCGCATGTGTTAGCATACGAGAATCTGTGTTGGTCCATCGAGGTTGAAAGGGTTTCCTTCATCTCTATCGCTTGTTCTTTATATTTGATCACTTTGGCACTTAAATGTTGTAGAACCGCACTAGCCTTGATCAGATGTTCCATAAAATTTTGTACCTGACCCAGTGTCATGCTCGCCACCTACGTGATCTCTACTTTCCACGTTGAGTCTTGTTGTGCAAGTCATTTGACTATGTCATGCAATTCGACAAATTCTTCATTTGATCCAAACTCTGGGAGGCCAATGTATTTCGTCTCTCGATTGATCTTTTCCCATCTTCTTTCACACTCAGATCACTTTTTTTGTATCTCTCATTGAGGTTCCTAGTCCATACTTACCCTGTATTCAGTTACCTTCCTAATCCGGGAGATGTTGTTATCCATCAACACTCGTATGCCTTGCTCCTTCGTGTCTCATCCTTTTTGTACTGCACTGATGTAATCGATTTGTTCTACAGCTTGATATGCCTTTTCATATATTTTCTCCACGTCCTTGCAGGTTGTTAGTGCCATGAGAGTGTATTCTTGAAAATCGAATACACATGCAGTGAAGAGATGTCTTTCGCTTGTGAAACCTGCATATGCATCTCAGAATTCACTCTTTAGAAAAACAGTTGCTTGTGTGGAGTGTTGGTAATATTTCTCCAGATGGCAGAGATGGTCTAGCTCCTTATTTACGGTGGCCAACTCCTTTTCATCTCTCTTTGCTCGATCAAGCGTGGCATTAGTGATAGCCATCCCTACGCCGATTAGCTCAGATGTCTTTGCATTTTCTGTGTTGATCAGTTTCTCTTATGTGGTGATGAGAATCGTGCTATCCAGCGTGATCCTCCTTTTCTTGGTTTTTCTCCTCATTGTGGCTTTCCTCTTCCTGTCATAAGCAATCTCATGTATATTAGCAACCTCATCCATGGGCTTAGGGATTTGTTGGTATTCCCAGGTCAGAGTGTTGCCCAGGCTTCCTGCGGTATATATTTTCTCTAGGACCGACTCTTATACTTCTTTGGAAGGGGAGACTTATGTGTGTTCCAATGGCTCGACCTCCGTCTGGGGTTCATTGGTTGGTGAGGTATCAGCCCTAATTGGAGAGACAGTCACAGGCTCAATACTTACTTGGTGATCGGCTGTTGAGGTGTTGATCTCTAGTTGTTTCAATTCCTCTTCTTCTTCACTAGAACCTAGCTCATCCCTGCAGTTGTCTTTCGGGGTCCCCAAGAAGTAGATAAATTTAGTCCCTAAGGCACTCTTGGTCTCATGGTTGCCCTGCAGGGGGTTTGGCATTAATGCATCGGGAGTTGGAGCAGATGTTCCCCCTGGTTCCTTCTCCTTTATAATTGGCATCAGAGTTATAAGTGAGACCTATGAATTATCTTCATCATCATAGATAATGATTAGATCAACAAGGGGATTAGGCAAACCAGTTTCACCTGGTGTTCTTGGAATCTCATGCTGGGTTGGAATAGTCACCGACGATCTGGCTTGTGGTGACAAAACTCTGGGGTTTTCTCAATCAGCAATTTCGTACCAATGGGGTTGATTCTGAGCCATTTAGCTCCTCTCTGATGTTGATTGGGTCGTCTAGGGTGATCCTCATAGTTTATAATAGTTTAGGATCATTTTCTAGTTGTTGGATGACTCTTTGGGATTCTTCTAATAACAACATCCCCTTCCTTTGTGTCTTTGTGGCTTTTGTTGCTCTATTTTCTTCTCTAACCCTGAGAGCTTCTTGAGTCATTTGTTCTATCGTTTTGACTTGCTCATCCATGTTCATAGCTTTGAACCTAGTCATGTTTGGGTTAGATTTTCTCTATAGGACCTCCTCCTAGTCCTGAGCACATCCTATAAAGCTCTCATTGTCAAACTTATCATGTGCGTATGGCCAGTAGGAAGAGACTTGTGACGCATGATGGGGACCGAGGCCTTTAGGGTCATGTTTGCGAAATTGGCATGTCGAGAACCTGTATTCCAGCTGGCTCAAACCCTCTTCTTTAGCTTGCACAGTATCCTTTACTATGCAAAACCCTGCATGGAAACCATAGGGTATGAACGCTCATTTCTTGTCCGTAACCAAACTGGCGTTATAGCCCTGCAGGATCGTCTGGTAACATATTTCTCCTTCGACGAGTCGGTCTGGGACGTGAGCGGGGAGTAAATGTGGTGCGTTGGTGGCCCCGAACACCTTGATATAGGTTGTGGTTTCATCTAGGTACACGTGGCCTACTTTTGAAATCATTTTCTTGGTCGCTACAGACGGTCTTGGGCATTATTTTTTGAAAATAATGAAATAAACCCGAGCTATGAATTCATCGCAAATGAGAGCATAAGATTTTTTGTACCTATTTTCCCACAGGATGTTGAAGTAGACACGTACAGGTAGCTCTGCGACGTGCCAGCCCAGATTCATGTCGGTGAAGACATTCTTTGCATAGATCACGTCTAGTAGATATGAAGCCATGTGAAAAGTGGGCGCTTCTCACTCCTTTGGTGTCTGAGCCTGCATTATGTTGGTGCTCAATTGCTTCGAGATGATTTCTCCCCAATTGAAACTACTCTCGGAAATGGCCATAGTGTATGCCAGGGGCATCCATGCCTCCAAGAACTTAGCACAATCTTTCTCCCCATATAATCGTCAAATTAGAGCCATTAAGTAGATAATGGCTCCCTTAGATTTGTTGTTTCATACCAATTGTTGATGTAGTTTGTGAATTTCTTGTCTTCCTTCCATCAGGAGGTCATTAATCGGCTGGTGTCATGGAATTTGTAGAAATTCACTACGAAATTTGTGTTTAACCGCTCCTGCGGGTCCCTGATCTTGTAATATTTTTGGACCTCTGTCGGGAGAAAAACACCGACACATCTGCCATTCTCATCATTGACTAGGCACTTCATCGCGTCTGTATGGTCGATTATCCAACCCAGAGTCTCAATGCAGGGAAAGATTGGGGTTCAGCGGGCTACCATATGCAGGCATGACCACCAGATGTTTGGAAAAAACTGGTTGTGGAGTGCCCTTACATCCGGGTCGCTATGGGGAATAAACTCTGGGTAACCTTCCTGGTTAATTTTGTTGAACAAATCTCCCCATTGTGGAAGCATTATCTTTGATCCAGTTCTTGCTTCTGTATCGCTGAAATCAGGGGGCTAAGAAAATTAGTTCTTATTTGATGTTTTGATGACTGGTTCCGCTATGGTAGCAAACTCCAACTACCTTACAGTGCCGGGAGAAGATCCTTCACCGACCTCTGCTTCCTTCAATTTGGGTGCCCTTGGTGAGCGTCTAGTCGTTGGCTTCCTTGGAGGCATTTTTTCCTGCATAGAGAACAACGTTAGACACCGTGTTGTAGATAGAATGTTGATATATAAAAATGTAACCATCAAAATGATAAAATTAACACATACCTCTTCTTCACACTAGCTTAACCTGGTTTTTGAAATTCTAAGAATCAAGTGCAACTCTTGAGATGCTCTCTTTGCTTCTTTGATTGCTCTGGAAATGAGAAACTTGTGTGCAGAATGTTGGGGTTCGAAACTGTCTTAGTGATTTAAATGGAGAGACTACTTACCTTGTCACATCAGTTTATTCAATTCTGGGTGTAGGTGCAGTTCTACAAAATCTGCCGCCAGATCTGCATTATGATTGAGATTAAATAAAGTCGTAGGTTGGCAGCGCAGGCGCGGGCTACATTGTGGTTCATCAATGATTTCAAATTCTCGTTATTTGATCGGTGCATGGGGTAGAAACATATGCGGAGAAAAACATTACTTGACCTATTAAATGGCAAAATCTGATCTTATTTTGAGTTGAAAACGTCCCATCAATCCGCTAATTTAAACAGGTGGATCGGGATTCGACGCTTTTCTTTAGACAATGTTCATTGATATCTCTTGGAAAAAACTCTTATGCCAATCCATCTTACCGTACAACATTGATGTGGAAATGTTGACCTGGAAGTGTGACTAGGACACGGGGAAACTTTAGGTGACTTGAGATGAAATTAGGTCATACGAAATGCCTACGCAGTAAAGACACGTGGCATTTGAAATTGACTTCTTCATTTTAAGATTTTTATTCTAAATCGGGGATTTTCGTTAGATAGGAATTTTAACAAACAGGTCCTACCCTGCTGGTGCTGAAAAAGTATCAAGGGTCGGTGATCGACGATATGTTTAAACAAGTGTCCCCGTATTACCCCCCTCAAGACTTGTCGATGATGAAAATGCATCAGGGATCGGTGTTCAGCGATGTGTAAATGCCAAAAAAATCCATGATTTAAATCTTTGAGATTTCATCAACCCCAAACAAACGCATCAGTAATCGGTTATCGAAGATTCGTCATGACCCGTGTCAATGTTTGGCCCTCTCATATTTCATCGACGTCGATGGGATATCGGCCATTTCTTGAATCTTCTTTGTGAACAACCAACACAAATCTACTTCATTTTTTACCGATGTCGATGATACATCGGTGATCGGCGATTGTCGTTACTATGTGGTCATTTTACTAGGATTTTGTCGATGCCGAACATAAACACGTGGGTCAAAATTTTAATTGCAAATTCTTAATTAAATGTCAAGTTCTTTTTCAGATACAAAAGTTTCACTATGACAAGTCCAAATAATTACAACTTGATCGATGATGAAACATGGAAATGCACTTGGCAATCCTACACAACAGACTTAATTCCAACAGCAGAACAAAAGAAAACAAGTGGTACCCAAAAGAGAAAAAAAATCATAAAATCTTTTAGGGTGTGTTGAGCGCTCAACAAGTCCATAACTTCATTAGACAATTTTTTAACCAATTTAACCACATTATCAATATATTTTGACTCCTTATCAGGTGGTTTAGTTAATAGAAAAGGTTTCTTTCCAGCCAACTTAGTTTCTTTGTAACGCAGATATTGATCATATGCAGATAACTCTCTTTCTACGGTCTCAGCTTCATCAAAGTTTAATGCTAATATATTTCTATTAGATCGTTTTACAAACATCCCTATGGAGGGAGTTAAAGAAGTTGTGTAATATTCAATAGCTAATGACTGAGCGAGAGAAACATCATGAGGAAACTTGATTAGGACATTAAGAAATCTTTGGTTAAAATCTTTCACTCTTTTCGTCTTGTCAATTCTGATGGCTCCTAGTTCATTGTGCAAAGACGCAATCATTTTTCTTTCCCAAAATTTTCTCATAAAGAGCCTTTCAATGTTATCCCAATCTATAATAGACCTAGCAGGTAAGTTGAAATACTAAGTAGAGGCTTTCCCATAAAAACTATAAGGAAATAATCTACACATTATGTCATCATGTTAAACACCTAGAAGATGTATGGCCAAAAATAAATTATTGACATGGTCTTTCGAAGATCCGGGTTTGTCTAGTTCGAATTTTGGGAGAATCTTGTCAAAATTTCTCGGCATTTCATGAAGTTGTCCAGCCAAATTAAGAGATCCTTGGGCCCTCCATCAAGGTATAACTTCTATGTGGTTCATGTTTTCTCCCATTAATTGTTCTATGGTAATTTTTGGTTGTTCACCTTCAAATTATTTTTCATGTTCAATAAGGAAATGCGCAGATCTTCTCAAAGGTATTGGGACCTCTTGTAACATGGTTTCAATAATTTCGTCTACAAAGTCAACGTAGAAATCAAGATTTGTGTTAGGAAATTCTACACGGGTCGCTTTTCTCGTAGGGAGTTCAAAGGCCGTAGGTACTTTTCCAAGCAATTTTGCGTAAGCACGTGTAATTCTACGGGTTTCATGGAGCTCTTCTTGTGGTATGCAAAACCAAGTCTCAATATGTATTTCAGGATCACGAGAGGCACTTCCAAAATTATTTTTTGAGTCTTCGTATGTAACTTCTTGTTCAAACTCAACCCGAGGAGACAAGGTAGGTTAAGAGTTGGGATTACTCATTGAAGATTGATTTTGGTTATTGTTTAATCCATGTATATAATCCATAAAAGATGGCCCTCCTTCTAGTGTAAATTATGTTGGCGGGTTCAACTTCGCCCAACAACAACAAGGGGAACTCGCCAGTATACAATCCCAATTGGACTATACATCGTTTGGATTAAGAGTCCCATCCAGAATTTGGCTTGGTTTCCATTTATTGTTGTCATTTGGTTTTTTGTACCAGTTATGGTTTGGTGTACTAATGAAGTGGATGGATGCAATGCAAAGATGTAGATGAAGACCATGTATGTAGAGAAAACTAATCTATTACTAATCTATGCTAACATATCCTAGCTAGGAGCACACTAGAGTAACCGGTGAGGTATAATGCAACCAAAACCTTACACAACTTTTATACAGTTAGTTGTAACAAAAGAGAAAGATTGAAGACAAATGCATACATATGTATATAATCATATTAGTCTAGATCACAACAACGTATACTGTAATAACCCACAAATCTCAAGGCATTGAAATATTCAAAGAAATATTAATAATTGCATAATGACAAAGATCGTATAAGAATTAGTCTACAACAAACAAACATTCTTACAGTCCATAGAAACAACAATTATCCTCACTTAAAGTAGTTCAAAGTTATGATCTGTTTCTACACAGAATTCCTTTATAATATGTTGTCCCTGAGGGCTTCTCAATATTCATTAACAGTGTATAAGTTCTCAAAAAAGTTCTTGGGTCTATATAATGCTTTAAAATCCAAAAAAAAGTCCCTTCTAATGAGTTTCTACTCTATTTTATACAAAAAGCTAGTAATTCATATGTTTCCTTTCCCCTTCTTCTTGAAGAGGCAGTTACAAAAATGTTCATCTTCTCTATTCTAATGACAAGTGGCAGAAAGGATGAAATTTGAAGTGGTTAGGAAAAGGACAAGACAAAAATAGTCGTTTTGTCTTTTCCCTATGAACTTTTTCCTTGGAGATAAGTTGTCCAAACTTTGAACCGGTTATATAATGACTCGATCCTTTTGTATGATAGTTCTTCTAGTGTTGCTTTGCTCATGGTGATGTTGTCATCAAGGGCACTCATATTATCCTTCTTTATTTTTGTCATGAAATCTTGTATCATAGTGTGAAGCTTTATCGATTGTAGCAGATGTTGGTCAATGAGATCGGTGGAGAAAAAGGTTGTTGCTACAACTATCTGTCTCCTTCAACTCATGTTATCTCAGACTGCATTCACCAATTCTTCTATGACCAAATTCTTCCCAAGTTCATCTAATCTTGGGAGACAACCATTCCTTATCAGTTCTTGGGTAGCTTTGTGATTCCTTGAACATATTTCCATCGCCTTGGTTACTTCTTTATCTGCCCTTTTCCCTACATGTTGGCAATGATCTAATGCATATAGATATGTATTTCTAATTGATTTTGAGGGCCTATACATCTCAAGAGGTGCCTCGGGATTCTCCACTATCTAGGTATCAATGCCGACTATGCCTTCACAGATAGTGTTGCATTGTGTCAGCTGCATTCGTATCTAGTTGTTTTGGTCAATAACTATTGCAGACGCATTTTGGAAGAGGTGTATATTGGCATACATGACAATGATGGCACCTTCCATATCATTCCTTGTTGAAGCCTCTCCTCTAGCTCCATGATCCTTACCTATTTCTCTTCGTTGTGTTGGCATAGCCTCTATATATTGTCTATGGTTGCATCCATAAATGCAAATCCTTCCCAAGTTGTTGCCACGAGGTCTTCCCTGACATCTCCTGTGACAAGGACTTGAGTAACCACTAACAAAGGGGCTCCTTTTGTTGTTGGAACCTTTCTCATTCTTACTTGCACAATTCTTTCGGTTTTACTATTGTATGTGAAACTTCCTAGATCCAATACTTCAGTTGATCGAAAAGGTTCCCAGGGCCCAAGGCCTAAACCACTACTCATTGTTTCTGCTCCTGTATTTGTGGTGGGCATTCCAGGGACATCCAAGTTCATCGGGTTTGTGTCACCCTCTCTATCCTCTATATTTTTATTTTGTCCTTCTTCTTCAGTAGCTTTATCCGCTACTTCTTTTTCCGCCTTCTCTGCTAATTCTATTGTTACTCTTTCCGCTTCTGCCAACTCCTTTTCTTTTTCTGCAACAACTTTTTCTTTGACTTCTGCTTTTGCTTCGGCTTTAGCTTTAGCATTTGCTTCATTTTCTGCCCTG
>JZKD02S2046210.1:29222-43609 GCA_000966675.3 Picea glauca | reverse complement strand
TATCCATCCATGGGTGTTGTATCTACATGTGCATTTTCCTTCATGTCCAAATAACTTCATCAATATTGTGGTCCAAAACCCATGACTAGGGTTGACATCAATGACAACAACCAATATTCCAACAACAAGTGTCACAAATAATGTTCAAACATACTGCCATGACGAATGACACTAAGGAGACACTTATAACATCTCATATGCTTGATTTGAAAGAGGAGAACTAGTTTGCTGAAGACAAATAATCCTTGACACCTGAAAAGAGCCTTGAAACAAAGGTTCTGAGGGGGAGCACTCCTCTATATCAGCTCTAGGAGCACTGGCGCTCTCCTATAATGCTTCAGGGAGCGTTATAACACTCCCCTGCCCCCTTTGAAGGAGTGTTGCTCATCTTGAGAGCGTTGGCACCCCTCCATGGCTTACCAGGGAGTGCTATAGCGCTCTGATGCCCCTTCTAAGGGAGAACTGCCTAATCTGAGGCAGTAGTTGGCCCGTTGAGGAGAATAAGGGGAGGATCTTTCGAGATTAGGAGGTAGTTGTGCTCGAATTCTTGGTTTCATCAAGAGATCCCTAATCTAAGGAGAAGGTTCCCAACTTGTTCTAAAGATAACTCAAGAGGTTAAAATACTCTTTACCTATATAAACAATCTCTATGATGGTGGAAGGGAGGGAAGAATTGCTAGTATGAAACTTATGATCTTGGAGAAAATACACAGTCAGCCAAAGGAGAGTGATCAATGAAGCTATTTTTATCCAGGTTGTGGAGCTTTCAGGAAAGGGTTAGACGAAGAGGACTTGATGAAGCTGTCACATTCACATCTACGATTGTAATTACTGCTGTCGTTATTCTCATCAATATGACACGCTTGGCCTGTTTCTTTCTAGTTTGTGTCTGATGTCACATAAACTTATCATCAATTGATAGATCTATTTTAAAGCTAATATCAATAGAGTAGGAAGTGGTTGTATCTTGTTTTGTCCACAGGATCCAGCGAGAAGCAAAGGATCGAAGCGTAACCAGGAGCGTGTAGGGACAAACGTTGATAAAAGGTACTTCTGCCATCCTTCCTTCTCATGTGTTAGTTTAGATAGATTTGAAAGGAAGTCAGTGTCCATGTTAATCATTTTCTGTCTAGATTTAGGGTCAATCTCTTAGAGGCAATCTACCTATCCGCAGAGAGATTTTCCTACAATAGAAACTGACAACTCCACTGGGGAGATAGTCCCGAATCAAAACTTATTGTTTGGATTTTTCTCCTCATTGACCTTGTTCTATCCCTTGATTGTTTCAGACCTGGTTCACTCCTCTTTTGATTAGTTTCATGAGCTGATTGGCTCCTTACCTTATCACACTCAGTATAATTGTCGAAATTGAATTGTAATTTTTTGATTTTTTGACATTTCTGGGACTTTTAGACCCTGGCGCCCCTATCCTAGTGTTAACAGAGCGCCAACTCTCCCCCATACCCTTGTATAGAGCACTATAACGGTCCTTTCCTTTGGCAACAGAGTGCCATCCCTCTTTGGCTCAAAAAACCTTCCAAATTTGCCCTGTTAAGGTTTTGCCTCTGTGTGTCCTCTGTTGAGTGACCTTGTGAGTCAATGTTTCTTCCTTTTCAGCCTTGACATCTGTCTTTTTGAAGAATAAACATATTGTTAGTTGGATCTTGTAGCCTTCTTCACCATTTTCATTGAGTTTTTCCTATTGAGTGAAGTTCGAAACCCATGCATTGTTTTTCTCTCCTCATCAACTGAGTAAAGAACCTGGTGAAGGTCATCAAAGGCCTACAAACCTCTTCATCCCGATTTTAGTCAAGATCATTGTTCGTCAACTTTTTCTTTTGGGTGTGAAGTTTGTTTTCCTCTTTGATTGTTTCTTTTCTTTCACTTTTTCATTTTGATTGCTACGAAAGGGTGTATTGTTTGTGTGACTTTTGATTGCACTAGTTTGGTTGTCATTCATACCAAGAAGATAATTAGCAAGACAAGCATTGTGTTGTATTGATCACCATTCATACGCAAACAATAAAAGACATCTTTATGATTGATAGTTCATATTAGAAGGCATTTAAAAGTTTTTTCATTACATTAGGATTTGCTTGAGAAAATAATCGTTTGAGGGAATTCCTTATTTGTGCTTGATTAGTGAAAAGAACTCTCTCTCTCTCCCTTAGCTAGATGTTCATCGAAAGGAAATGACTGCTTATGATGTTCGATGCATTCTTTGGGTCTGAGTCATAATTCCATTTGTTTCACTTCCATGCACCCCTTTTGGGTAAAAGAACAACCATAAAAATCAACGCTAATTAAAAGTTATCTAGAATTTTTTATTTTCTAGGATCCTCCACCAACAGTAGACTAGGCTTAGTACTTTGGATTACGGTTGTGAGCATAACTCTCCAAAGTTTCCAAAACAAACACTAGCATCCTGAGTTAGGGAGAGTCAAATCCAGTTATCGTATAAGTCTGCCTGGGATCCCCCTCTCACACAGGGGTTACGCATGAGGTCGCATTCGGGTGAGCTACGGGGACTAACCCACCATGGTTTAACTAATTGTGGTGGTCAGATCGTATTATGGGGATCACTTTGAGGTAAATCCACAATTACTTCGTGGAAGCCTTTTAGTTGATTTTGGGCTTGATACCCTTCCCGTACGTTTGGATCGGACTGTCGACTGTTCCCACCCAGGGGCTGACTACAAATTGGTAACCTTAGTGGCCATAATCTTTAGGGTCTTACACAAGGTGACGGTGACGGGAAGTCTCACTATACTTGGAGCAGACATTGATCAAACTCACTCGGGCTCCTTGAAGGGTAAATCCACAATTACTGCGTGGAAGATTGCACCAAGGCGTAAGTCTGTTAAGCAGGTCGCCATTGTAACTGTTCGACCCTGTCCCCACCCCTTCTGGACTTGATCACGTGACGTTGGATTTGATCACCAACTAGTACGGTCATCAAAAGAAGGTCCTCTTTGCTTGGTTGTGATTCTTAGATTCTTTTTTAGCATGTGCTGTTTCTTTTCGTTAGTTGGCCATATATTTCTTTCACCGACTCTTTTCCACCAACATCGACCCTCCACACCGTTCGCGGAGACTACAGGGACTTCCTCCAGAAAATATGGAAGGAAACACCCCTCTACCCCCTCATTCTACGGAGGAATCTCCTCAACAGAGCGAGGTTCATAATTCTACAACTTCCCAGGAAGAAGTTCCCATTCCTTTGGAGAATTTTCGAATTGTCTCAGAATCTCCGGAAGCTTATCGCATTCCGGAGGGGTACGAACAATAGATCCTCCACCTGAATTCCACTGGACAATTTGTTGTCATCAATCCTTTTGACATTCCATCCGGGTCTTCTCAGAACCCTTTAACCAGTGACCCTTTTTGGACTGCGGACATCATTCGAAGCCCACCACACTTGGTATGAGATCTTTATGGTATAGGAGAAGGTACCGATGCATATTTTTCCTATACTGTACCCCCAAATCACTTCACCGGTACTACCACTTTTACAGCCACACCAACCGTTGGTCTGAACATACCATCCATTGGCGCAAGGCCTAAAATTCCCCTCCAGATAGCCAATTTGACAATGGCCCCGCACATTTCGACTATCCCTGCTAGCAATGCGGTACTTAATCAAGCCCCGATTGGCACACCTGTAACACCAAGACCTACACTCCCTTTTGGATTTAGGGCACTGAACTCTTCCGCTACCACCACTGCCCAAACCACTACGCAAAATGTACTGGGAAGTTCCATACCTATCCAACAACCCGAAGGGACTGGCCTTGGTGGTCCTAACCCGATTGGCAACACCGGTCAGTCATTGGCATCTAGCTTTCAGATCCCGGGAACTCTACCTCAAACTGGGGGGCATCCCCCCTCCGGAGGACAAATTCCATTCTGAGGGAACCCTAACACTGGGAGGCATCCTCCCACCGGAGGACAAATTCCATTTGGGGGGCACCCTCATGTTGGGGGGCAGCCTCAATCTGGAGTACACCATCAACCACAAGGAAAAAATGTGTCTGTCGCACCCAATCCGTGGAGCATCCCTTTTCAAGGAAATCCGCATGCCTCCACAGGACAAAATGTTCAGACTCTGCAACAACCCCCTTATGGACAAATGCCAAACCCACCCTATAATCCACAAAACCCATCTGGTTACCCTCCGCTCACAAACACCTCTCAAAAAATCTCAAATCCTATGTACCTTGGTCAAAACCAACCTCACATGAGAGGGCCCATGAGTTATAATTATCCACATA
Organism: Picea glauca; assembly: GCA_000966675.3. Taxonomy (NCBI): domain Eukaryota; kingdom Viridiplantae; phylum Streptophyta; class Pinopsida; order Pinales; family Pinaceae; genus Picea; species Picea glauca. The sequence goes on along the minus strand of JZKD02S2046210.1, from coordinate 39,338 downwards.
ACCCAGTATTGGGCCCCACTGGCGTTCCTCTACCACACCAACATTACCCACAGGTTAACTGACAACTACCTTTTTTAGCCACTATGGACCTTCCAGACTTGTCTCGGTTAACGAATGATCCTATTTATCATTCTCCGGTTTGGCCAACCATTCTAGCTAAACTCCCTTCTGATATCCCAAAATTTGATGGAAATCCCGGAGAAGACCCAAAAAATCACGCGATGACCTTCCATTTGTGGTGTTCATCCAAATCCCTCATGGACGATTCGATTCGTTTGCATCTTTTCCAATGAATACTCACGGGTTCCGCAGCAAAATGGTATATTGAATTACCACGCGCATCCTTCCACGATTTCAACTCCCTTTCCATGTCCTTCCTCACATATTTCCAACTACCCATTCGATACGAGATGGGTACTGAACTATTAAACTCTCTTCGTCAGACAAAGTCCATACATATCTCCGATCATATCCATGAATGGAGACGATGACAAAGGCTAATCAAAGCGGTCATTCCCGACCAATTGTTAGCAGAATGGTTCAATAAATCATTGTTACCCCAGATTGCTTGTGATGTTGCCATGGGTGGTGTAGTCACCGAGGAAGAAGCCATCGCCCGGGCCTAGTACTTAGACTTAGTCTATTCAAAATCCAGTACTCTATACGAGTTAATACCAAACACTACCCATGCCACTAACGATCCATCCAAACCATCGACTGCTTCGCATGTGAATGGAGTTATTGGCTCCGTCAAAACTCAATCTACTACCCAGTCTACTGGAATGATCCAGTGGCCCACTTCCATGGCTGCTCCCAGTCCAACTGCACCCTCTTCTACCCCACCTCAAACTTAGGTTTCTGATGTGAATGTGGTCCAATCAACCCCTTCAAAACAACTTGGGGGCAAGAAGAAAGAGAGAAACAAACCAAAGAAGAACAACAAAAACGAGAAACCCAAGACCCAACCGCAAACCCCTACTGCTGGAAAACAACCACAACGAAAACCGAAATTCCCATGTCTCATATGTGGTGACGATCACTACACTCGAGACTGCCCACATCGTGATGAAGTGGCCAAACTTTTCAAGGGAAATTCACAACCCGTTGTTCTCACTCAACCTTTTCCGCAGCAACAATCTTTGGTTGCACAAACCCCCACGCCGGGGGGTAGTTCCAACCAACCCCATGATGAGGCCTCAACAGTTGCCCATATTTACATGTTTAACGGAGTTAATCTAACAACCCTCTCTATGACATATGACACACCAGTTAAACCTGATAAGACGAAGATCGCTAATGGTTCTACATCAGACCTGTTACCATCCTCCATCAATCCTCCATCTGTTAGCCCTCCATCCGGGCCACTCCAGATTGAGAAACCTTATTTTGAATCCATCCTATGCCCTCCTAAGAGCACCATCCGGAAGTCTACATTCAATCCTAATTCACGGGCTACCCAAAACTACAACATCGTAGAAGATTTGGCCCAAGCCCCGTGTGCCATGTCCGCCTTGGAAGTTCTACAACATTGTCCCAGCCAACGTAGAACACTCTTAGCCTCTATTGGTGCTTTCGATCCCAAGTCATCACACTACATCACGTTTAATCTAGATGAACATCAATCGCGACTCTCCCACCAGCTAGCTTTCGAAATCGATGTGATTGTTCACAATCAACAAATTCACCGAACTACCCTGGACGAGGGAGCCTCCACCTTTGTCATGTCTCTAGCCTGTTGGAAAGGCTTAAAATCACCTTCCCTTAACAAATCCACTACCATGTTACGTGCCTTTGATGGATGAGGTTTTAATCCCCATGGATTATTACAATCCTTAGCCATTCAGTTGGGCGACAAAACTGTTACTGTTGACGTCGAGGTGGTCGATGCCCCCCTCGATTACAACCTACTACTTGAAAGAAGTTGGTTCTACGTGATGACTTTCGTTGCCTTGTTGGTGTTTCAATGTGTACAATTCCCCCATCAAGGCAAAATTGTTACCATCGATCAACTCGATTTCTGCACACCTGACCCTCGCATCCCTTCTACCAACAACATTCCCTTTCTGGGAGACCACCCGGTTACGTATGAAAGCGTTGGTGTTGGCTTATTGAAAGATTCTAGCCTCATGGGTACTTTCCCTACACCACTTCCACCTACTTAACATCACGTTGTCGTCGTCAATATGATCTCGACTTTTCCTTATCAATCCTTGGAATCATCTGACCCTTGGATTGTGCCTAGTCCTTTGGAATTCGATGCGCTCGGTGACACCATGCCACTAAGCCCAGCCGAAGCCGCATATGTAGCTATTCAATATAGCTCTCCCTCATCGAAAACTTCACATTCATTGGCACCTGATAAATATTCGATGCCCTCTTGGTTAGATTCCCTATCATCTATCGTCGATTACATTTCCCATATTTTCCCTTCAGATGAATCTATCATGGAAATGCTCAGCATTGATGATCTGCCTTGGAATGACAACCACCACCGATCCTCTTTTAGTCCACCTTTGGAAGAAATCCAAGACATATGATATGTCTTCCCCCCTGATGTTACCGAAGCTCCGCAATCTCCTATCCTCACACAAGATACTCTCTCTGAGGGTGTTGGCGTTCGGAGGTCACTCCTGGATTGCTAGCAGGAGCAGAGCCTGAAGCCCATCAGTTTTATGTCACGATTTATTTAAAGGGTGATCAAATGGAGGAAAACTCGAAACAGCATGGTGTCAAATCAGAAACCAGACCAGGCATGCATGAATGAGTGAGGTCTTGATAAACTACGAACAGTGAGTCGTAGTAAAAGGGTGAGCAGGTGGAAGACTTATGTAAGAAGGGTGCAAAGGTCTATCACAAACATCCGGTTTGTAACAGACTGAATAAGAAGGCATTCGAACACAAAATCCTTTCACATTCAAACACAGATACCAGAAAACACAACAATGTCATAAAAAATCCTTTATCATAACAAGATTGCTAAGTTCGCGTGAATCCTTCAACTGCGAACTCTCCGGCATAAGACGAAAGAAGATGGAAAGAAAGAAGAATTGTTTTTTATAAACCAAGAATTCTCAAACACAGAGGCATAACCAGGAAACTAGAGTATTTGATGAAGCTTTACAGTCGGGAGCTTAGCTCTACCATCGATAGCTACAAAAATGGAAAAAATGCCTACATATACTCAAAACAACAACAACAACGGAACCAAGAAAATGCATTGAAAGATTTGCGTCTGCATGGCTTCTAACAGTCAACATCTGAAATATCGTGCAACTTATGTCAGACGCAATCTTAATTGTTTGACAGTTCCAACGACGAATCGACGTGCCTTAAATTCATGGCCGTGATTTCCCATTAAGGCGGAGGTGATATCTAACCACCACCAACTGCTTCAATAACTGCTTCTTGGGATTGAGAACGGCCCGACCAACTCAGCATTTCGGAATACAGAAGACTTCTCGCGCTGCCACCTGGAAAAACCGAATAGTTTGAGGGATGAGCATGGAGGCCAGTGCGGAGGATGAGGCACATGACGAGGATGGTGGTGCTGGGTTATAGGGCGTGGGAGGAGCGATGGAATGAGAGGAGGATGACAGAGGACGATCCATGGCAGAAGACATCGGATGGAGGAGGAAGATGGGAGGTGATGGGTTCGCCTTCAGGTGAGAGACTGATGTGGAAAGGAACGGGACGCGTGGCAGGAAATGAGCGGACGTTGGGAAGAAGGGAGAGCCACACGAACCAAGGAGGAGAGGTGAATGGATGACACAAGGTAGCAGGGGAAAGGCGGAAGGAAGAATGAAATGACAGGAGGAGGGCCCACACTGGTTAAGCACAGAGCAGCTGAGAGGGGTAGGGCTGCACGAGCACCGTTGATCTGGGCGCCTTGATTTGAGCCGTCAGAAGATGCATATGGGATTTCGGACCCCCCCCCTCCGCTTAAAGGTAGAAGGGTGGGGGGGGGTCCGTAATGGTCTTCATCGCCATTGATCCAGGTGCGCTGATCTGGACCGTTGGAGAGGTGAGCCCCCGATTCCGGACCCCCCCCCTTGCTTAAAGATCGGAAGGCAAGGGGGGTCCGGAATCCAATATGCACCGTCGATCTAGGCGCGCAAATCTGGACCACCCGGTCTTGCTTGCTTCTTACCATGGGTACGTTATCGCCCGAAACTTTGGACAAGTGGGTTTTTCCCCCATATTTTGTGTTCTACCCCCCTATACAAGAAATATCGCTAACATTTGGCTCCATGGGGGATAGAGTCGTCCCTGTGATGCTCTAAGAACTCTTCTACAGACTTAGTGCCTTTGTTGTTGGGCTATGGAGTCATTTATTAGTCCGGAAAACAAAACAAAACAAAACAATATTTACAAAACAAAAAGAAACGAGCCGACTGCGGCTCACAAAAAACACTTCTTTAAGAAATTCCCATTGACTGGGCCATTAAAAACTTCATTGCCTTCCAGATCCTGCAACCTGTAAGTGTTGTTTGAAAACGCTTCAAGGATCTTGAAAGGATCAAACCAAAGGGCATCAAATTTACTGTGTTTTCCCCTTTCCTGCCTGGGTGCATCCCATTTGAGCACCAGGTCACCCTTCTCAAACTCTTTCTTCTTGCTTTTCCTGTCAAAAGCTTGCTTGATCTTTTTCTGGCGATTGTAAGCTCTATCCAGGACCTGCCCTCTGACCTGCTGCACCTCCACCATCTGATGAATTCTTCTGAGCACATGGTTAGGTTCCCCTTCATAATCTTGGAGGAGATTTTCCACAGGCATGGCAAGCTGAGTGGGGAAGACGGCCTCGATCCCATAAACAAGCTGGAAGGGAGAGAGGCCCAGGGATTTCTTTGTTGTCACTCGGTCGGCCCAAAGTGCAAATTTGAGCTTCGAGTCCCAGGCTCTTTTATTGTCCTCTAATAGCTTTTTTATAAGATTGATTAATCTTTTATTAGAGGAATCTGCCAGTCCATTTCCCTGAGGATAGTAGGGGGTGGAGTGAATCAGTAAGATCCCAAATTGGTCACAAAATTTGATCAGAGGCTCAGACCGAAATGGGGAAGCGTTTTCAGTGACAATCTTGCTAGGGCAGCCAAACCTAGCTATGATGTCTTCCAGGAAGCTGATGATTACTTTGTGAGGAGTGCTTCTGGTGGGGACAGCTTCTATCCATTTAGTGAAGTAGTCGGTTGCTGTCAAAATCCATCTGTGCTGGCCACTCAAGGAAGGATTGATTTCCCCGATGAAGTCCAATCCCCACTGCTGAAAGGGCGCTGAGACCACCACAGGTTTCAATGGCAAGGATTTGAGCTGCTGCTTCCCTGAGAACTTTTGACATTTGATGCAAGCTCTAATTTCACTGCAGACATCAGGAAACAAGGTGGGCCAGTAGTATCCATCTCGGAGGATCTTGTGAGCTGTGGTCTTCCAAAAATAATGACCTCCACAGAGACCGCTATGGAAATCATTCATAACCTTCTGGGCCCGCTGTGGGTCCAGACACAATATTAATACCCAATACATAGCTTTAAGGTAGTACCTGACAGCTTTAAGGTAGTACCCATCAGGTGGTCTCAACTCCTGCAGGAAATACAAGATATCCTTGTACCAGGGGCATGCTGATAGTGGGACATTTCCTTGGGAACCCCTGTTGGATGATTCAACTTGCTCATTAATAATATTGATTTCCAAGGCTTTATAATTGGATTCGGTCAGGAGCTTGGCCAAGCCCTGCCCCTTTATTAGCTTGGTGGGATTAATTTCTAGGTCGAATTGTAGGATCTTGGCGATCCATTTACCTCTTCTTCCGTCTATGTCAGGCTGTATGAGAATGTCCTTCACAGAGGTTGAAGGGACATATGCAATGATCTTTGAGTGTAAGACATAGACCCTGAAAGCTTTGAGAGCTTTCACCAAGGCATAAGCCTGCTTCTCCATGATCTCATATCGGAGATCTGCATCTCTCAATGCCTTGCTAAAGAAGGCAATAGGCTGCTCTTGCCCATGATCGTTTTTCTGCAACAGGACCGCTGCTACTGTGTCAAAGGAAGCAAAAGAAAATATCATAAAATCTTTAGAATAAACTAGACTGATCAGCACAGGAGCCTCGGCTAATTCTTTCTTTATTTGGTCAAAAGACTTCCTGGGTTCAGCAGTCCATTTTATTTCATGGCCCTTCCTGAGCATGACTGTGATATGCTTCACCAATTCAGCAAAATTTGAGATTAACCTCCTCAGGAAATTAATCCTTCCCAGAAATGCTTGGACCTCCTTTTTAGACCTGGGAAGTGACAGGGCTTGGATTACCTCTACCCTGTCAGGATCAATTCTCACTCCCTCTGCTGAGACTATATGGCCTAACAACTTCCCCTCTTGCATAGCAAACAATGATTTCTTGGGATTCAGGGAAAGGCCAAATCTTCGACACTTCAGGAAAACCCTCTTTAAGTGGCAATGGTGCTCTATATCAGACTTGGAGAAGACTGTTATGTCATCTAGGTAAATCACCACAAACTTATCTTTTTCCCCGATGAAGGCTATGTCCATGGATCGCTGAAACGTTTCTCCCGTGTTCATCAGCCCAAATGGCATCTTGGCATACATGAATGTTCCCCAAGGACTGGTGAAGGTTGTCTTCTCTCTGTCTTCAGGCATGACTGATATCTGATTATAGCTAGAAAATCCATCAATCATAGATATCTTAGATGCACCAGTGACCCTCTGCAGTATATGTTCCATGTTGGGCAGGGGGTAATTGTCCTTCCTTGAACTCTTATCCAGGTTCTTAAAATCGACACAGAGTCTGATTTCTCCGCTCTTCTTTCTTACTGGGACCAAATTGGCTACCCAGCTAGAGTATCTCAAGGGGACTATGATTTGGGCATCCATCAGCTTTTTCACTTCCCTCTCCATGACAGGTAGCAACGTAGGATTTATCTATCTCAGCTTCTATTTGAAAATTCTAGCCTCCTCCTTCAGTGGGATCTTGTGCTCAATGACTGACGTATCGTATGTCTTGAGGTCTTCGTAGGTCCACGTGAACACGTCAGCAAATTCCCTCAACAACTTTGTATATCCGATCCTCTGCTCCTTGATCAGGCTCCTAGACAGCTTGACCAACTTGGGCTCCTCTGGTGTGCCTATGTTGCATTCAGCTGTATCGGCATCATCACCTGAAATTCTTCCTTTCATAGCCACATCATTCCCATCGAACAATCTTTCTAATGGGATCAGACCTCTTGGTATATGATTGCTAGGCAGTTGAATAATCTTATGGTCAACAAATTTATTCAGCAACTCCCCAGGGTGGTGGTTAGGATCCTCGTCAGGGTCCTCTTCTATGTGCAATGCGAAGAAGTTGTCGATGGACTAGAGGAATTTCTCAATCTCCTGATCATTTTCAAATACCCTCCAATGTTTAACGTTGTCCGGTGCAGAGGGTCTGTATCTTATTTCCACCTCTAATCTGTTAGCGGGCAGCGCAGGAGCTTCGAACAAACTAGTTGAGAAGGATTGAAAGTCAGCTGGAGCATTTTTTCCCTTGGAATGAAGGTGATGTTAAAAGCCAAGAAGAAACTATTGACAAGGTCCCATACCTCGTTCCTGTAATTCTTGAGGCGAGGGTGTTTGGTCTGATAGACGTTTTTTACCTGCTGGACAATTAATTCTGCATCCCTGAACACAACCATCTCCCTCATTCCCATTTCTTGTGCAGACCTTAATCCCAGAACCAGAGCTTCATATTCTACCACATTGTTGGTGACTTCAAATTCCAGCTTGTATGACAGTGATATGGTTTCCTGAGAAGGAGATTTGAATACCACTCCGGCACCTGCACCTATACTGGAAGAGGCTCCATCAAAGAACATCTTCCAAACAGAGGTGTTTGGAGGAGGCATCCCCTGATTAAGACTGAGTTTCTTTCTGATCTGTAAAGGGGTCTCAGGTTCATCAGTGAACTGCAATAAGCTAGATCCTAAGTCAGTGTCTAAGGCATAGATGGGATGATTAGTGGGGTTTGCTTCATCACTAACTACGTAGGCTAGCTGAGCTTCTCTGTATAATCTCCTATGTTCCCCCCCAAAGACCGGAATGGTGGCATACGTGAGATCCATATGCAGCGTCCCTCCAAGTCTCTTAATCCAAGACCTTGACAATAGCATGCCAAACTTGGGGGGAACATCATCTACCACTATATCCATAATCATGCTTTTCATGGGCAGCTGAAACAGGGAGACTACCAGGTCCTTGATGACTCCCAAACATTGTACCCTCCTGGAGTCGAAAGAATAGAGGTCATGATAGGCTCTAGTGACTTCTAATCCTAGCTCTTCCATGACGACTTTGGGCATGAGGTTGTGGGAGGCCCCTGAGTCCATAAGGCAATTATGCAACACTTTATCATGTATGTTCAGGGAGGTGTAGAAAGGAGGGGATGAATCGTCTTTGTCCTCTACCATGGGACCTAGGACCACTGCAGGCCTTTCATCTTGTAAGTTTGTGGAGTCTGTGAGGGGGTATGAGGCTTCGGACTTCAACAGGTCGGAGAAGCGTCTTTGGAATTCCCCATGTTTGATTAACTCAGTGAGGGGCACAGGGATTCTGATCTTTTGGATTTCATGCTCGAAATTGAAAGAAGATGTAAGCTTTGAAATTTCTCTAACCTCAGGAGCATGATTTTGGATAATAGGGGAGAGAGGTCGGGCCTTCTTACCTCTGTGGCCATCTGTTGCTTCGTCAGCAGGCTTCTCTTCTCTGATGGATGACTCAGGAACATCCGGTGCTGCTGCCCTCCTGTCTAATCTCAGGTTATACCTGCCTCGGCCACCGCCAGCTTTGTCTCCCTTTCTTAGTTCATTTAGCTGACTACTCATAAGGGATTCCTCATATGCTGACTTAGTTAAGTGGGGGAAAGGAGGAGTGACTTATACAGAGTGGATTTTAGACTCAGGCTCGTCTATTTCTCTTTCTTCTTCATCAGCTACAAAATTGTTCTAAAAAGGAGCCTGAATCCTTTGGTCATTGTTAGGACCACATATTGTACTTTTTTTGCCCATAATTTTTGCCATTATTATACCATGGATCACCTGTATTTAGACTTATACTATCATTTCATCTTATCATTCCAAGGTACACAACGTCCTTTCTCATCAATACATGTCTAATCTATTTTGCATGATATTTTACATCACTCTCGTACTTAACCATTGATTAGAAGTGCATAAGTGTCCATATTTGCAGAATAGTATTCGAGGCTGATGCTGAAACACGGAAGCTGCTACATAGTCTGAGGATGCATATGATGAAACACGGAAGCTTCTACACAGTCCAAGGTCGCATATGCTGAAACGAAGCAGCTACATAGTTCGAGGATGCAGATGCTAAAACACAGAGTTGTCACTCCATTCAGAAGTCCAGATGCTGAAACACAGAGGACCGCCACGATGCTAAAACACGAGTCGTGATAGTTAGCAATCAAGGCTGACACAGTCAAGGGCGCAATTCACGTGGCTGAAACAGCCCATGAATTGCGATGTTGAAACAACATCAGCAACTATGAGAAGGAGTTGTTACACCAGCCGTAACAACAATACCTCATTCAGCTCCTGTATTAGCATTCGGTTGCGTGAGAATAGGACATCCTATGCTGATTTAGAAAGAAGATCTGACTTAGCATAGGATTCAGATACGCTTTGTAATAATTATCTTGAAGGGATTTCCCCTTTAAATTCAGGAGAAATCACCATTCGAGGGAGGAAGTTTGGATGTATTGAAGAACTTCAGGGAAGCGGGACACATTCTGTACTTCCAATTTGTAATGTGATATTTCAACAGATGAATATAAGACTGCTTTGATTATTCGTTTCTAAGCTTTCCCGTTTCAGGGGAATCTTGTGAGAAGGGAGGGCTCACCTTCATCACAAGATTCACCCATTAGTTAGAAGTGTGTTGTTTAATTTCTGTTTATGTTTTGTTTGACTGTCTTTTGATGAAACACTGTTTTAATCGATTTCGCTTTGCTGAAACACTATTGATTTTGTCTTAGTTATTGAATGAAAATTGTAATTCTTTTTACCAGCAATCTCGTGTGATGATTTTGTGAGATTAGCAGAGAATTGGTTA
>JZKD02S2046210.1:0-10688 GCA_000966675.3 Picea glauca | reverse complement strand
ACATTACTAATCTAAATTACAACTAATGGCCTAAAGCCGACATAAATAAAATAACATTACTAATCTAATATGCCCCAATTAAGGGGTAATGAGCCAATATTAGGGCTTAACACCTGGCGCTTCGTCTTCAACCAGTCTGTCAAAGTCCCAAAAATGGTCAATCACGACCAAGGTTCTCCAAAACTTGGTCGAGGGCCAATAGGCCCCCAACACTCACCTCTGACTCATCCCAAATCACTCTACTCTGGGTAACTCTGCCTCAAATGTCTCGATCTTGGATCTATCTTCTGCTTCGCCAAGGCCTCTTGCTCGACAAACTTCTGAATAACTACCTCAATCACAGGTCCTTCCAAGCATTGTTCGACTGCAGTGACTACTTGTTCTAGTTCTCCTCCTCGTTTTTCAATCTCCTCAAAAAGTAGGCAAGCTGCATCTTGGACTGGCTAAAGCTTCTGAGTCTCTTCCATGACTTTTCTCTGTATGGAATGGACCTGTTGCTGAGTCATGCATTTTTCTTGGGATCTTTTCATTCGCTCGACCGCTGACAAGGGCTTCAACTGTGCTTGTACTGTTGTTTCTTGCTTATTTTCTTCCTGGAACTGTGACTCTAGTGTCTTTAGTTTAGGGTCCTTGGTAAGCTGCTCATAATTCTACACACTTCGACTGCTAATAGGTTTACATTCGAAGGATGATGAATTGATTCTCTGGACTACGCTTCGTGCGGTTTCTTCTCACTGGTCTTGCACTTCCTCTAGAGTACTTGGTACTTCTTGTAAATCCAATTCCTCTACTCTCTGTTGAAGTTGTTGGATGGCTGCAACAAGCTTCACTACTTGACTCTCCACTGGGTCTTCTTCTATCTATTCTAAGCCTATCACAGAGTGAATTGGTCTGTTGACTGCTTCTTTAACTCCAACTTGCTCTGTGAGCAGTTGTTCTTTCTCTTTTCAGATCTGTGCTTTATCCTCTTTGAACTTAATTTGGAGGTCATCCTTCTCTTATTGTGCAACTTGAATTTGCTCGATGACTTCCTCTTGTGCTTGCTTCAGGGCCATTGTGGCCTATTATTTTTCTTCCTACACATGATGAGGGTGAGCTTTGGTTGCATCAACTATTCTGTGGAGTTGGGTAGGCACATTTCCCAAATCTATTTCTTCTGATGGTGGGGGTGCAATGGACTTTGTGTGGCTAGAGTGAAGGGCTTGTTGTACCCCTCTCAATGCTTCTTCAATTATTTCATACATGGTTTATTTTTTTGCTTCATTTCTCTACAAAATATCTTCCGAGGTGTCTAATACAGCTATGATAATGAAGTTGAAGTCATAGACCGTGAGCACAGTCTACATCTTTGCCTTACTAGCTTTGGACTCCTTCCACGTTGTAGGTTTCTTTGGGGAAACCTTTATTTTATTGGATGCCTCTACCTCTTCAAGGGGGTTTGTAGGTGGTGTTACTTTTCCCTGCATCTGCTTGTCTTCTTCCCCTTCTTTTTCTTCTTTGTCCACTTCATTGTCTCCTCCTCCATTAGGTGAATCTGAGGAAGTCTCTTCTAATGTGAAGTGTATTTCCTGTACATCTTCCTGCTACTACTAGGTGCATCATATTCTTCACAAGTAACCACCAGACTTCCAATGAGGTCAGGGTCAGACAGTTTTGTGTGGCTAACTAGCACTAGGAGTTCTTTAGGCCACTCCTTGGTGATTTCTTCCATGTCCTCCTCGGTGAGCTTGTAATAGGACTGAAGCTCTTCTTTATGTTCATATGTGTGCCCAATGATATATATAAAATTCCTATCTGTGAAAAACTTCACAACTGGTCTTAACCTGTCCAGGGTGTTCGACGTCATATGAGGGAAAGACTCAATAGCCCTCTTTAACTACAAGTAGTAGGTATGGAACACTGTGTTTGACTACCATTGTTTCCCCATATCGCTCGAATACTAGAGTGTGGTGAACTTTGTAGCTAGTGGCTCGAACGGATCAATGTCAGGGAAGGTCACTCCTTCTAGCATCTCCCAAGCAATGAACGTGATGAGGATCAACAACCATCTAAAGTGGAACTCATAGCCCTGATCCTGAGCTTCATAGTAGTCCTATTCTAACTGGTTGACAAGGTAAATTTCCCAGTTCATTTGTAATCCTTCCATGCATTTTCCTGTGAGGTCAACAACGAACTACGTGACATGCGTGGGCCTTTTCTTCCTTACTATCTTACCAACGATCAATTGCCAGACTAGGCACACTGTGCCATTATGGATGGATTCTACCTTGTAGAATCTCTTCCCCTTCTTCACATTTCCATAGGTGTCTTTAATATTCTGCACCAGAGCGTGATCTGCAACCTTCCCTAGATAAAAGTCTTGTGGGTTTGGTCCTTGCATGCTTAATCTAGTGATCCTATGGATTAGCATTGGATTGACGGTGATACGCTTGTCCAACCACAAATAACCACCATGGAATAACGAAAGTAGGATATTAACTCACACGTTAATCTCCTAATGTCTTCCAAAGTGTGGTATCTTCATGAAACAGGAGCATCATAAGAAAGCACAAAAGCGGAGGACAGTTGGATATACACCAATGCACATTTTGAGGATGTTTTGAATTTGAAAGGATGAAGCATTAATGTAATATCTGGAAAATATATTTTTTCTTTTATGGTTTGGATATTGTAACAAAGATCTTGAGTGGTTGTTCTCATGTTTCGGTTGTAGGAAATTAATGTAATTAATGTAAAGTAGAGGTAGGATTTAATTCAATTAGATAGCTTAGATTTGTAGGAGGGAAAACTCTAGAAATATCCCTCGTATGTATTGTATTGTACCATTATTCTCAATTCTAAGAGATGTAGAGTGAGAGAATAGGAGAACAGAGAAGAACAAAGACTGAAGAAGTTGTATAAGCAGATAACCGTTTCTATAGAATCCATGTACATAAGTATTGAGTTAATATAAGGATGCTTTGACTCAATTTCATGGTGTTGTGATGAATATTGTTTGCATCTATTCAATGATATTATTACAGTTTGCTTATATACTTTGTTGTGCATTTGTTTCAATGCTTTAGATGTATGATTTCATGTTGAATGTATGAAGTATATGAGAGAGAGAGTATGAGTTTCAATTGTTTCTCTACTTGAGAATTCCTACAAGGAGTGCAGGGAAGGTCTGGAAGGAGTGCATTGACAAGAATCTGAGTTTTACTTGAGACAAGATTAGGAGAGATACTATTGTTATCATAGCAACATAAGTGCAAGGATAACACATATTCGTGTAAGGTGTGTGAAGACAGGTTGAAGTCTTAGACTTTTCCAACCCAGTGAGTGGTTGAAGAGATACTGTCACAAGGAGTGTGCAGATTTGGAGAGTTTGGATAATCAGTGATTATCATGAAGGTCTCAAGGAGTGTGAGTAGAATTCCTTGGAACCCTTGCGTTGCAACAAGAATCAATTTCATAAGGAATAGATTCTTGGAGAGTTCAAGGGAAAGATGAGGTTTGGGGAAACCTCACAGAAACCAAGCTCAGGAGGGAAGACACCAAGTTATTTAGTCAGGAGTCTTTGAGAACTTGAACAAAGGATTGAAATTATCGGAGGGATAAACATCGATTTTCCGTGGAACGTTGGATCTAGTGGATCAATGGAGAGGTTAAGAATGAGTGTCTTGCAATACTCACAAGATCTGGAGAGGTAGAAACCATTGGATTTTAATCAACGAGGTCCGTTGGTTTGGGCACTTTGAATTTTGACATTTCAGGAGTCGGAGTGTGGAGAAATTCATGACTTGGAGGTCTTGAGTTGTGAAATCCCGATACATGAAATTCCAACACAATATGGACCATTAGATCATTTGAAGCTTAGGGTCATCGAAATGAGGAGAAGGAGTCATGATTTCAAACTTTGGGAAAGGGAGAAGAGGTTTCATTGCAAAATCATAAGTTGTGAAATATCTATGCGTTTGAAGGTGGACCCCAAGACGTGACTGAGGTCAGATGGTTGAGGCATAAGGGAGGATATGAGGAACCATTAGCCCATTTTAGGGTTTCAGGAATTGAGGGAATTAGGGGAAATCACAACAGATATCGCGAAGCCGCAAAATCCGAAATTCCTTTTTGATTTGAGTCAGTGGTCACGTCGAGTGGTCACATGGGGTGGAGGTTCATGCCTAGCGCTTGTTCACGCGGGCATAACTCCTAAGAAGGACCTGTGGTTTCAATTGTATTAAAGGTTCTGGTGGGAACTAAAGAGCTATTTCAGATCAGGGAATAGGAAGATCCAAAGACTGAGAGATCAAGTAGAACCTGCTGAGGTAGGGGTGTTACGTCAAGTGGTATCAGAGCCTACAATCATTTTTTTTCTGTAAGAAAGAGAATACAGAAGGCAAGTTGTAATTTGAATTTTTCATGGAACAGATTGAAACAATGCTATCAAGAAGACGTCAAGAGATACCCATGCCCAATCCATCCATGGAAAGGGAAATGAGAAAACTTCGTGTTCGATTGGATGTTATGGAGACAACAAAGAGATGAACAACTAATACTAGAGATGTCAGTGAGGCTGAAATAAAAAATGAGGCTAGAGCCGAAGAAGAAGTTGTAGCCAAAGATGCTGTAGAGGAACGTCTATTCAAAGTTGTTGCAAGAATAGGGGCCAGAGCAAAAATGGACAACCTAATGTATGAAGGAAACTTAGACATTGAGGAGTTTCTAGATTGGTTTAGATCTCTAGACAAATACTTCAATTATGAAGATATCGAAGAAGATAAGAAGGTAAAACATGTTGTCACTAGACTGAAAGGGCATGCAGCACTGTGGTGGGATGAACTGTGGGATGAAAGGCATTGCAAAGGAAAACAATGAATCAAAATATAAGATAGGATGGTCGCAAAAATGAAAGCCAGTTTTATACCCATATATTACCAAATTAATTTGTTTCGAAGAATGCAGAATTTGAGACAGAAAGGGATGATAGTGAAGGAATACACTGAGGAGTTTTACATACTCAACATCAAGGAAATTCATCATGAGAGTGATGATGAAAAAGTCACCAGATACATGAATGGATTGAGATATGAAATTCAATATGATATGAGCATGGTGACAATTAGGAATGTAGAAGATTCTTATCAAATTGCATCAAAGGAAGAAGTAAAATTGGCCCAAAAGCAAGGTCAAAGGAGCAGAGGTAGAATTCAGATTGGAGGTAAAGCAATTTCCCAGGACATAGTACAAAATCCCAAGGATGAAGAAAAGAAACCTCATACTCACCTAGAAATGGGAGGAAGCTCACAAGGAGGACAGTATGCCGACAGGAACACTTTTCCTTGAGAAAGAGGACGAGGAAGAGGTAGAGGTGGTGAAATAAAGTGTTTTGTCTGTGGAAAGATAGGACACAAATCCTTTGAATGTACAGATAAAAAAATAGATGGAGGAGGCGAAGATCACATTTTAGAATCACAAAGGAAAAATGTTGAGGCAGAATATGTATAAGGCGGAAGGTCCGTAATGATGAGGAAAGTTCTCTTGAAGCCATAGAAGGAAATAGATAATCCAATCCAAAGGATTAGTTTGTTCAGAACTTCTTGCAAAACCAAGGATAGGGTATGCAAGGTAATTGTGGAAAGTGGAAGTACGAATAATCTAGTATCCACATAAATGGTGGAGAAGCTGGAATTGGAGACAATTTCACATCCAAGCCCATACAAGGTTTCGTGGTTGAAAAAAGGACATCAGGTAACAACCACTAAATAATGTTTAGTTGAATCTAAGATAGTGGGATATAGAGATGATATTTTATGTGATGTTATTCCCATGGATTTTTGTCATCGTTTGTTGGGGAGACCATGGCAATATGAAAGGAATGTTATTCATGACGGAAGAAAGAACACATATGCCTTGGAGAAGAATGGTAGGACGCATATGTTGTTGCCAATTGAAGACAAGAAGGTGAAACAAGAAAAAAGAAATACTATACTTCTCATGAGTGGGAAGGAAATTTTATATGAAGTCAAGAAGGATGAAGAAATGCAGTTTGTTGTGGTAAGAAAACCTAGAGTCATCTTGACTAGTACTTCAATGGATGATCTACGTGAGGAAATTCAGGAAATGTTGGAGAATTTCACTGATATAGTGGTGGATGATTTACCTTGTTCGTTGCCACCCATCATAAGTATAAGCCATCACATTGACCTTATACCAGGAGTGATTTTACCAAACAAATAATCGTACCAATTGATGCCGCAAGAGAATGAAGAAGTCAAGAAGCAAGTCCAGGATTTGATGGAAAAATGGTTGATTAGAGAAAGATTCAGTCCATGTGATGTACCAACAATGTTAAGTCCAAAGAAATATGGTGGATGGAGAATGTGTATAGACTCGAGGGCTATAAAAAAAATCACCATCACATATAGATTTCCTTTACCCATAATGGATGACTTGATGGATTTCTTGAGTGGAGCAAAGTTTTTTTTCAAAAATTGATTTGAAAATCGGATATCATCATATTAGAATGAGGGAAGGTGATGAATGGAAGACAACATTCAAGATGAATGAAGGGATATATGAATGGCTTGTCACACCGCTTGGTTTGAAGAATGTGCCAATTACTTTTATGAGATTAATGAATGAAGTCTTGAAGGATTTCATTGGAAAATTTGTAATTGTGTATCTTGATGATATACTGATCTTCAGTAATACTGAGGAAGAACATTTGAGACACCTAAATCTAGTGATGAGGTGGTTGCAACAAGAGAAATTGCTAATAAATTTGAGGAAGTCATCTTTCATGAAGAAGGAACTCATTTATTTGGGGTTCGCGATCTCTTAGAATGAGTTGAAGATGGATCCTGAGAAGTTAAAAGAAATCAAAGAGTGTTCATTTCCAAGGAATATATTTGAAGTCATAATCTTCCATGGATTAGCCAGTTTTTACAGAAAGTTCATTAGAAATTTTAGTGGAATTTCTGCATCGATGATGAACACAGTCAAGAAAAGACATAAATCTTTTCATTGGACAGAGGAAGCAGAGCAAAGTTTCAAGTTTTTAAAGGAGAAGATAACCTGACAACTAGTTCTGGTTCTGCCAGATTTTAGTAAGACATTTCAAGTGAGATGTGACGCAAGTGGATTTACGATTGGAGTAGTCTTAAGGCAAGACAATAGACTAGTTGCATACTTCAGTGAGAAGCTAAATGATGCCAAGAGAAATTATTCCACGTATGATAAAGAGTTTTATGCAGTCATACAGGCATTGAATAAATGGAGGCACTACTTGGTTTTGAAAGAGTTCATTTTGTATAGTGACAACCATGCCTTGGAGTTTATAACCAGATAGGAGAAATTGAACCAGAAACATGCAAAATGTGTTGAATTTATCTAGAACTTTACTTTTTTTACAAAGCACATTTCTGGAACTGCTAATAAGGTTGTTGATGCATTGAGCAAGAAATGTTTGATTATGCAGGAGTTTCGTGTGAAGACCTTAGATTTTGATAGCCTTAAGGAAATGTACAAATATGATTTAGATTTTAAGGATGCTTATGAAGCATTAGATAATCCTATTTTGAGATATAGAAGCCAATGGGTTCAATATTTGATCCAAGATGGATTATTATTCAAAGGAAATCAATTGTGTATCCTGAAGAGTTCTATGAGAAAATTTTTTTTGAAGGAAAATCATAGTGGGGGATTCGTTGGACACTTCGACCATGACAAACAATTTGCGCAATTGAATAGTTTATACTATTAGCTAGGGATGAGGATAGATGTCAAGAAATTTGTTAACAAATGTAGAATTTTCCAGCATGCAAAGGGGAAAAGACAAAATACAGGATTGTATAAACTATTTCCAGTACTAGAGAGGTCGTGGGATGTGGTAAGCATGGATTTTATGTTAGTTCTACTAAGGAAATAGAGGGGTTGTTATTCCATATTCATGGTAGTCAATAGATTCTAAAAAATGGCACATTTTATTCCATGTCAGAAAACCAGTGATGCAACAAACATTGCAAATCTGTTTTTCAAAGAAGTTGTTCGACTTCATGGTTTACCCAAGAGTATTGTTTCAAAAAGAGACACCAAATTTGTTGGTCATTTCTAGAGGAAATTATGGAAGAAGCTAGGGAAAAATTTACCTTTTATCTCATCATATCACCCTCATATGGATGGACAAATTGAGGTAGTAAATCGAAGCTTGGGATACTTGTTGAGGAGTTTAGTAGATGAACATCACAATCAGTGGGATCAGATTCTGCCACAAGAGGAATTTGCATATAATGACTGACCTAATAGAAGCAAAGGACAAAGCCCATTCTAGATAATGTATGGAATGCAGCCAAGGGGAGTATATGAGTTGAGGGACTTAGAGAAACATGAATTTAGAAGTGCTGGAGCAGAAGATTTTGTAGCAAGGATGTAAGAGCTCCATAGTAAGATTAACAAGCGGTTGCAGAGTTCCAACCAGGAGTATAAGTGCAAAGCAGATCAAAACAAAAGAGATTTTCAATTCGAAGTGGGAGATTTATTTTTAGCGCACCTTAGAAAATAAATATTCCCAAGGGGAACATATAACAAGATGAAGATGAAAAAGATAGGGACGTGTAAGATTCTGAGAAAATTTGAGGCAAATGATTATGAGATAGAATTACCAGATGATGGGGGCATATCACCCATATTTAATGTAGTAGATATGTATCCTTACAAAGAAGATGAAGTAGATAGGGAAGAGAATCAGAAAGAAGTTCAATGGGTCAAATAACTGCCTGTAGCTGAAAATACACAGATGGAAAATATCATTGATCAGAGAGTTGGTAAGAAGACCTAGAGAAAGACATATTTTGAATACTTGGTAAAGTGGAAGGGACACCCGATTGAATATGACAGTTGGGAAAGAAAAGCCGAGATCGATAAACATGGACAGACATTGTAGGAGCTCATGGACAGGAGCCCATGAATTTTTCATCTAGAGGAGTATGATGCAGGAGCATTGTAAGAAAGTGCAAAAGCGAAGGAAAAATGGATATGCACCAACACGTATTTTGAGGACATTCTGTATTTGAAAGGATGAAGCATTAATGTAATATTTGGAAAATATATTTTTTCTTTTATGGTTTAGAGATTGTAACACAGATCTTGAGCAATTTCTCTCATCTATCGGTTGTAGGCAATTAATGTAATGAATGTAAAGTAGAGGTAGTATTTGATTTGATTAGATAGATTAGAGATGTAAGAGGGAAAAATCTAGAAATCTCCCTCGTATGTATTTTATTGTACCATTATTCTCAGTTGTAGGAGTTGTAGAGTGAGAGAATAAGAGAACAGAGAAGAACAAAGACTGAAGAAGTTGTATAAGAAGTAGTTGCTACTCTAGAATCCATGTACAGAAGCACTGAGTTAATATAAGGATGCTTTGACTCAATTTCATGGTGTTGTGATGAATCCTGTTTTCATCTATTGAATGGTATGATTACAATTTGATTATATACTCTATTATGCATTTGTTTCAATGCTTTAGATGGATGATTTCATGTTGAATGTATGAAGTCTATGAGAGAGAGAGTATGATTTTCAATTGTTTCTCTTCCTAAGAATTCCTACAAGGAGTACAATGAAGCTCTGCAAGGAGTGTGTTAACAAGACTCTAATTTTTACCTCAGACAAGCTCAGGAGAGATATCGTTGTTCTCATACCAACAAAAGTGAAAGGATAGCACAGAGCCGTGCAAGGTGTGTGAAGGTAGGTTGAAGTCTTAGAATTTTCCAACCGAGTGAGTGGTTGAATATCTACTGTCGCAAGGAGTGCGCAGAGTTGGAGATTTCATATAATCAGTGATTATCGTGAAGGTTGCAAGGAGTGCGAGTAGAATTTCTTGGAACCCTTAAGTTGTAGCTAGAATCAAGTTCATAAGGGATAGAGTCTTGGAGAGTTCAAGGGAAGGATGAGGATCAAGGACACCTCACAGAAACCAAGATCAAGAGGTAAGACACCATGTTATTTATGTAGGAGTCTTTGAGAACTTGAATGAACGATTGAAATTCTTAGAGGGAGAAACACCAATTTTCCGTGGACCATGCTGGATCATGTTGTCATTGATGCCAATGGTTTGATTGATTGATGTCAAGTGATTGATTGATGATTGTTGTAATGTAATATGTATTTTCCTTGATGAGAATGATATATGTCAAAGTGGAAACCAATCGATGAAAATGGATCATTGATATGATGCATAGATTAAGATGGATCAATGAGTTCTCATTGATACATGCTAAAGATGAATTCTTGGATATATGATGCATAGTTTAGTTGATGAAAAGATGACTCATTATTGTCTTATAATGATTGATAAAGTGCACAAATGGATGAAATCCAAATTGGTCCCCTTATGGTGAAAACCCTCACAAAAATAAACTTTGTGGATTGAGTTATCCTAGAAGAATGGTTGGAGGATCCATGCTTGTATATGGAATAATGAGATGAAGATCAAGGAAATTGTTGGTGAAACTATCCTAGATGGATAGTTCTTGTCATGCCATCTCTGGTGGTATGTGGAATGCCACATAACTCCTCATGGTTTGAGAGTTGTGGCCTTAGGAAGATGAAGGACCCCCACATGAAGGCTTGAAGCCCCCAAGGTCAAAGAAGTAAAAGTGACCTAAAAGAAGAAATCATTATTTAAATGATAAAGTATTGGAGAA
>JZKD02S2046177.1:39212-54158 GCA_000966675.3 Picea glauca | reverse complement strand
CCCATATAGGGTAAAAACCTCTTCTTCTTTATATGATAAGCATTATTTACATTCTTTACATTATCATACATTTGAGCACCAACTCATTGTGAGGCTACAACCTCTGTTTTGCAAGATGCAACTTGATGAGATTACCAACTCTCTGTTTTTCTCTAGCACCCACTAGAAGGAAGCACCAACTCTCTGGTTTCTCTAGCACCAACTAGAAGGAAGCTCCAACACCCTGGTTTCTCTAGCACCAACTAGAAGGAAGCTCCAACTCCCTGGTTTCTCTAGCACCAACTAGAGGGAAGCACCAACTCCCTATGTTCAAGCCCCCACTTGAACCTCTGAGGAAACCAGTCCTCCCTAGCACCTCCCAACCTCCATGAATTATGAATATGAAATACTGAAACCTATTACAGTGATATAGTGTTCAATAACAACTTATCAGTCTCATCACTGCTCTGCAAGATTTTGCTACTCAGACTTCCTCGCTGTCTTCTAGCATGCATCTGCTGCCCATTCCATTCTTCTTCTTTTATGCTCTGTGCACCATGTCTATTCGTTGCACAATTCTTCTTTTTTTCTTTTCATTTGCTGCACTCTGATCCTTCTTCATGCATGAATCACCTTCAACAACATCCACCACAATCTCAGCAACAACAACAACCACATTTCTTCTATGTACTGTGTATTTATAGCTTTTGTGCACCTTGTGCATGCAATGCACGCAATCCCTCTGCATAATCACACCACGCTGATATCCTCCATAACTCGAGTTCTTTGTCTGATCATCATCATGTCTCTTCATCTTTTTTGGCCGTTTTTCCACTCGTTCAACATCACCGTATGTCATGCTGAGATTCCTCAATATCTCTGGCAGTTGAGACTCTTTGTCTTCTCTCTGACAGTCGAGCTCACCTTCTCTATTCTAGTTACAAGCTTCAATACTCATCCATATGTCCATCGTCTCCACGAGCATCTTCATCCCTCTTGAATATTCCCAGAGACTCTTCATCTCCTCTGTCAATCACCCCGAAGTGTCTTCGAGTCCTCTGGCAGAAACCATCAGTGTTTTCTGGAAGTTACACTGTGACGTGAAATAGTAGCCCTCCGATTATGCTTAGATTCACCTGCATCATTGAATTAACTCTAATGGGTTCTTTTGTTATTTACCCATTTCACACTTTTGCAATTCAGAGATTCTGCAATGAGACATCTTGAGTCTCCATGTCACGAGTTCCGAAACTCCGAAACAAATATTTTATGCACTAGCTCCTTCCTTTATATGACCATGGCTATGACCAAGTGCTTATTCAAAAAGTGCTTTTCATGAATTCGCATTTCGTGAGTCTGGAGATGAGGCATCTCGATTCTCCAAGTCGTAATCCCCAAAAACCCAAAATGGAGCTTATCTGAACTGACTCCTTCACTTCTCATGACCACCGACGGTGACCATAGGCTGTGTCAAAAAGGCACTTTATATTTTGCAAGTTTATAAAATTCATTGAGTCTGATCGACGGTTGAAATCTCCATAGATCCGACGGTCCAGATCTTATCGTGATCTCGCATCTCGCGAGTTTGGTGGTTATGTTTCTTGCCTCTCCAAGTTGTGATAGGAGAAGCTCTGATATGGAGCCGGAACAATAGTTCAGATCACACCTTGATCTGATGGCTGCGATTAAATTGCGATTTTTCATCTTGTAAGTTTGATAGTTATGTTTCTTGCCTCTCCATGTCATGAGTCGTGAAACTATGAGATGAAGCTGGATCAACGGTCCAGAACAAAAATTTGATTTGATGGCTGCGATTGAATCATGATTTTGCATCTCGCAAGTTTGATAGTTATGTTTCTTTCATTTCCATGTCGCGAGTCATGAAACTCTGAGATGAAGCTGGATCAATGGTCCAAAACAAAACTTTGATCTGACGACTGCGATTAAATCATGATTTTGCATCTCATGAGTTTGATAGTTATGTTTCTTGCCTCTCCATGTCGCGAGTCACGAAACTCCGAGATGAAGCTGGATCAATGGTCCAGAACAAAACTTTGATCTGACGGCTGCGATTAAATCACGATTTCGCAGGTCGCGATTTTGATAGTTATGTTTCTTGCCTCTCCTTGTCGTGAGTCGCGAAACTCCGAAATGGAGTCTCAGATCAACAGTCCCGATCAACACTTGATTTGACGGTCATCGGGAATTGTCAATGGGATCCAACAATCAGAAATGCTATTTCTCCTCCCGAGCTNCACCTTGTGCATGCAATGCGCACAATCCCTCTGCATACTCACACCACGCCAATATCCTCCATAACTCGAGTGCTATGTCTGATCATCATTGTGACTCTTCAGCTTCTCTGGCTGTTTTTCCACTCGTTCATCATCACTGTATGTCATGTTGAGATTCCTCAGCCTCTCTAGAAGTTGAGACTCTTCGTCTTCTCTGTGACAGTCAAGCTCACCTTCTTTGTTCCAATTACAAGATTCAATACTCATCCAATCGTCAATCATCTCCACGAGCATATTCATCCCTCTTGAAGATTCCTATAGACTCTTAATCTCCTCTGTCAATCACCCTGAAGTGTCTTCGAGTCCTCTAGCTGAAACCATCAGTGGTTTCTGGCAGTTACACTATGACGTGCAACAGTAGCCCTCCGATTATGATCAGATTCACCTGTGTCATTGGATTATCTCTAATGGGTTCTTGTGGTATTTACCCGTTTCTCACTTTCGCAATTCGGAGATTATGGGATGAGACATCTTGAGTCTCCATGTCACGAGTTCCAAAACTCTGAAACAGATCTTTTCTGCACTAGCTCCTTCCTTTATATGACCATGGCTATGACCAAGCGTTTATTCAAAAAGTTCTTTTCGCGAATTTTCATTTCGTGAGTCTGGAGATGAGGCATCTCGACTCTCCAAGTCACGATCCCCAAAACCTCGAAATGGAGGTTATCTGAACTGACTCCTTCCCTTCTCGTGACCACCGGCGGTGACCATAGGCTGTGTCAAAAAGGCTCTTTATATTTCGCAAGTTTATAAACTTCATTGAGTCTGATCAATGGTTGAAATCTCCATATATCTGATGGTCCAGATCTTATCGTGATCTCACATCTCACGAGTTTTGTGGTTATGTTTCTTGCCTCTCCAAGTCGCGATAGGCGAAGCTCCGAGATGGAGCCAGATCGACGGTTCAGATCACACCTTGATCTGATGACTGTGATTAAATCGTGATTTCGCATCTTGCGAGTTTGATAGTTATGTTTCTTGCCTCTCCATGTCGTGAGTCGCGAAAGTCTGAGATGAAGCTAGATCAACGATCCAGA
Source organism: Picea glauca (assembly GCA_000966675.3). Classification (NCBI taxonomy): domain Eukaryota; kingdom Viridiplantae; phylum Streptophyta; class Pinopsida; order Pinales; family Pinaceae; genus Picea; species Picea glauca. Next base: position 50,848 of record JZKD02S2046177.1, on the reverse strand, counting down.
ACAAAACTTTGATTTGACGACTACGATTTAATCACGATTTCTCATCTCGCGAGTTTGATAGTTATGTTTCTTTCCTCTCCATGTCGCGAGTCGCGAAACTCCAAGATGAAGTTGGATCAACAGTCCAGAAAAAAACTTTGATCTCACGACTGTGATTAAATCGTGATTTCGCATCTCACGAGTTTGATAGTTATGTTTCTTTCCTCTCCATGTCACGAGTCGCGAAACTCTGATATGAAGCTGGATCAATGGTCCAAAACAAAACTTTGATCCGACGGTTGCAATTAAATCACGATTTTGCATGTCTCGATTTTGATAGTTATGTTTCTTGCCTCTCCATGTCGCGAGTCACAAAACTTTGAAATGGAGTCTCAGATCAATAGTCTCGATCAACACTTGATATGACGGTCATCGGGAATTGTCAATGGGATCCAACGATCAGAAATGATGTTTCTCCTCATGAGCTTACTTTTTTCTGCTTACTCTGATCTTTCCATCGCTTCTAAGCTTAATCGAATCTTCTCTGCAATGTATTCTCATAATTTCCACCTTCATTGTTGTACTTTCCATCAATGACAAGCATTCGTTGTCTGTTAAATATTTGCCAACAATCTCCCCCTTTGGCATTGATGGCAACACAAGCACCCACATGCATTCGGACTCTCCTCCCGGACTTGTTTCTCCCCCTTTGACATCAATGTCAAAGAAGAAACATGCTCCCCCTAAGATGTTGCAAAACATACTCCCTCTGTCAACTATGAGCATCTTTGAAATACACCAGATATTCAATAAGTATTCCCCCTGACCAGGTGAACAGATTAAACTCAAGAAATTATAACCCCCAACTTTTGACGAAGATATCCAAAAGGGGTTTTTGCTAATGGTTTTGTAAATATATCTACAATCTGCTCTGTAGAAGGTATATAATTTAGTTGAACAATTTTGTTTGTAACTTTTCTCTGAGAAAATGGTACGTTATTGGAATATGTTTAGTCTTGGAATGAAGAACAGGATTCTTGGAGACACTAATGGCACTGGTGTTATCACAGTGAATTGGAATGGGATGAGTGTAAGTTACCTTTAGATNAGTAGAAACAATAGCCATAGAAGAATTCTTTGTACCTGGAAAATGGTTGTCTTCTTTGAGAAAATCGATTTCTTCTAGACTGATGATGTCGTTCAACAGTGAGCACATTACTTCTTTGTTCTACAGATTCAGATCTGGCATATTTTTCCTTACTCGACCTGGGCAGATGATTGTCTTCCTTTATTTCTGCAGGATTGTTATTGTCATTAGTTGTACTTTTGACAAACTTGATGGTTTCTTCATTTCCTGTCTTACCACGGCTTGATCCCTCTTCATACCCCAAGCCAGTTTTCAGCTTTGGATTCCTTTGCTAATTCAGAATGGTGGCCAATCCTTCTGAGGCTTTGATACTTGCAGATTCTGATTATACAAGGCTTGAAACTTCTCCATTTCTTTCCTCGTTTTCACTACTTCTTATTCTAATGCTTCATATCTTACCTTCTTTTCTGATAGTTGTTGTTTCAGAATATCTTCGATTTTCTTTGCCTCATCCAATTCTACTTTTAGTAGGACAAGGTCTTCATCAGGTTCTTTACTGTCTTTCTCTAACTGTATCAACAATTGTCTTTGCTTTATGTTCTTGATTATTAGTCTGTCAATCTCTTCCAGTGCACTGATCAGTTCTCCTTCCATGTCAACCACAGCTTCTTCTTCATCACTTCCTATGCTTTGATTATCATAATCCTCTTTGGCCATAAGTATGAAGTCATTTAGTTTATCTTCAATAGAGGAGTCATTTTCTTCATCATCTAAAGGATCATCATCATTGTTTACGCACAGAATTTTCTTCTTAATGTTTTTATCTTTAAAGTAATTTATGTGTTTGTACTTCTCCTCATCATCACATGTCTGATCCTTTCCTTTGTGGGGACATTTATTTGCAAAATGACCTATCCTACCACAGTTGAAACATTTGAAAGGCAGTTTNCATTTACCATTTCTTGTACTCTTAGAAAGTATTTTCCAATAGTTTCATCTTCCTTCATCTTCAGTTGTTCAAACTGTATTCTGTAGGTTTGAAGCTTTGCATCCTTTACTTTCTCATTACCCTCATATCTACTAATGAGTTTGTCCCACATTTCTTTGGCAGTTCCTAGGTGCATAACTTTTACGAATTCTGCTTCTGCAAGCCCACTCGGGATAGCATTCTAGACTTAGCATTGAAGCTAAATTCTAGTTTGTCATCCTTATTATCTAGCACAATTGGCTTTACATAACCAATATCTACCACATCCCAGACATCTACACCTAACGACATTATGTAGGTTCTCATTCTAAATTTCCAAAAGGCAAAGTTTGTTCCATTGAACAGCGGGGCCTTATTGGTTGAATTTCCTTCATGGCTTGACATGTTTAAGCTTTAGGATATACCCTTAGATAAAATGGGTTGGCTCTAATACCAAATGTTGAACAACTGAGAGGGGGGGTGAATCGGTTAATCTTGTGCGTAAACAATTATGCTTCTTTTAAAATATTTACAAGGCACTCAATGATGATCACAATAATGCAGGGAAATGAACAATGGCACATTCATCATTAGTCACATATATGAGAAACATAGAGACATATATTTCCCAAGGAAACCCATGCAGGGTAAAAACCTCTTCTTCTTTATATGATAATTATTATTTACATTCTCTACATTATCATACATTTGAGCACCAACTCATTATGAGGCTACAACCTCTGTTATGCAAGATGCAACTTGCTGAGAGCACCAACTCTCTGTTTTTCTCTAGCACCCACTAGAAGGAAGCACCAAATCCCTGGTTTCTCTAGCACCAACTAGAAGGAAGCACCAACTCCTTGGTTTCTCTAGCACCAACTCCCTATGTTCAAGCCCCCACTTGAACCTTTGAGGACACCAGTCCTCCCTAGCACCTCCCTAGATTATAAATATGAAATAATGAATCCTATTATAGTGATATAGTGTTCAATAACATCTTACTAGTATCATCACTGTTCTGCAAGATTTTGCTACTCAGACTTCCTCACTATCTTCCAGCATGCATCCGCTACCCATTCTGTTCTTCTTCTTTTATTCTATGTGCACCATATCCATTCACTACACAATTCTTCTTTTGTTCTTTTCAGTTGTTGCCCTCTGATCCTTCTTCATGTATGAATCACCTTCAACAACATCCACAGCAATCCTAGCAACAACAACAACCACATCTCTTCTTTGTATTGTGTATTTATAGCTTTTGTGCACCTTGTGCATGCAATGCGCGCAATCCATCTGCATACTCACATCATGCCAATATCCTCCATAACTTGAGTGTTCTGTCTGATCATCATTGTGACTCTTCAGCTTCTCTAACTATTTTTCCACTTGTTCAGCATCACTTTATGTCATGCTGAGATTCCTCAACCTCTCTGGCAGTTGAGACTCTTCGTCTTCTTTGTGACAATTGAGCTCACCTTCTCTGTTCCAGTTACAAGCTTCAATACTCATCCAGCTGTCAATCATATTCCATGAGCATCTTCATCCCTCTTGAAGATTGCCAGAGACTCTTCATCTCCTCTGTCAATCACCCCGAAGTCTCTTCGAGTCCTCTAGCAGAAACCATCAGTGGTTTATGGTAGTTACATTGTGATGTGCAACAGTATCCCTCTAATTATGCTCAAATTCACCTGCGTTGTTGGATTATCTCTAATGGGTTCTTGTGTTACTTACCCGTTTCGCACTTTCGCAATTCAGAGATTTTGGGATGAGACATATTGATTCTCCATGTCACGAGTTCTGAAACTCCGAAACAGATCTTTTTTGTGCTAGCTCCTTCCTTTATATGACCATGGCTATGACCAAGCGCTTATTCAAAAAGTGATTTTCGCGAATTTTCATTTCGTGAGTCTGGAGATGAGGCATCTCGACTCTCCAAGTCGCGATCCCCGAAACCTCGAAATGGAGCTTATCTGAACTGACTCCTTCCCTTCTCATGACCACTGGCGGTGACCATAGGGTATGTCAAAAAGGCACTTTATATTTTGCAAGTTTATAAACTTCATTGAGTCTGATCGATGGTTGAAATCTCCATAGATCCAATGGTCCAGATCTTATTGCGATCTCACATCTCACGAGTTTGATGGTTATGTTTCTTGCCTCTCCAAGTCATGATAGGAGAAGCTACGAGATGGAGCTGGATCAACGGTTCAGATCACACCTTGATCTGATGGCTATGATTAAATCATGATTTTGCATCTCGTGAGTTTGATAGTTATGTTTCTTTCCTCTCCATGTCGCGAGTCGCGAAACTCCGAGATGAAGCTGGATCAACGATCCAGAACAAAAATTTTATCTGACAGCTGTGATTAAATCATGATTTCTCATCTCGTGAGTTTGATAGTTATGTTTCTTCCCTCTCCATGTCGCGAGTCATGAAACTCCGAGATGAAGCTGGATCAATGGTCGAGAAAAAAACTTTGATCTGACGGCTGCAATTAAATAGTGATTTCGCATTTCGCAAGTTTGATAGTTATGTTTCTTGCCTCTCCATGTTGCGAGTCACAAAACTCTAAGATGAAGCTAGATCAACAGTCCAGAACAAAACTTTGATCCAACGGCTGCGATTAAATCACGATTTCGCATGTCACGATTTTGATAGTTATGTTTCTTGCCTCTCCATGTCGTGATTCACAAAACTCCGAAATAGAGTCTTGGATCAACAGTCCCGATCAACACTTGATCTGATGGTCATCAAGAATTTTCAATGGGATCCAGCGATCATAAATGTTGTTTCTCCTCCCGAGCTTACTTTGTTTCTCTTACTTTAATCTTGCCATCGCTTCTGAGCTTAATCGAATCTTCTCTGCAGCATCTTCTCATAATGCCCACCTTCATTGTTGTACTTTCCATCAATGACAAGCATTCATTGTCTGTTAAATATTTTCCAACACTTTGACCTCTAGATGAGACCATCCTTTCTATACCAACTCAGCCATCCGGTACTTATGCGCCATATTTCCACTTTCTGAATCTGGTACCAAGCGCACCTTCAGATCCGGTACTGAACCATCCACTGTCACAATCCGATACCAATGGCCACAGACTGTTCTAGTCTGGTACCAACCACTTGCATACTATTCAGATCCGGTACCATTTACCAAATCTCACCTGTCACGATCCGGTACCAATACAAGAAGCATAATATACCAAGTTTAACTCCAGATCGTGCCCAAGATAATTGTTAGATGTTTGTTGAATCATCAAAACTCTAGCAAGGTTATGTTAAGCTAGTTTGTTTATTTTATTCATCTTCATACACTTCATGTCATGAGGATGAAGCTTAAAATATGTAACCGAATATATAAATTTGACAATTGACTAATTTGATAAAGATTTCACCTCCTTGTGTTTCAAGATAATTGTTAGATGTTTGTTGAATCATCAAAACTCTAGCAAGGTTATGTTAAGCTAGTTTGTTTATTTTCTTCATCTTCATACACTTCATGTCATGAGGATGAAGCTTAAAATATGTAACTGAATATATAAATTTGACAATTGACTGATTTGATAAAGATTTCACCTCCTTGTGTTTCACGACTAAGACTATTTAAATAGTCATGGAAAGGATGGTGGAGGTAGTAGAGAGTTAGCATAACACAGTATGTGAAGCAGTGTTACATATTNAGATGAAGCTGGATCAATGGTCGAGAAAAAAACTTTGATCTGACGGCTGCAATTAAATCGTGATTTCACATCTCGCAAGTTTGATAGTTATGTTTCTTGCCTCTCCATGTTGCGAGTCACAAAACTCTAAGATGAAGCTGGATCAACAGTCCAGAACAAAACTTTGATCCAACGGCTGCGATTAAATCGCGATTTCGCATGTCACGATTTTGATAGTTATGTTTCTTGCCTCTCCATGTCGTGATTCACAAAACTCCAAAATAGAGTCTTGGATCAACAGTCCCGATCAACACTTGATCTGATGGTCATCAAGAATTTTCAATGGGATCCAGCGATCAGAAATGTTGTTTCTCCTCCCGAGCTTACTTTGTTTCTCTTACTCTGATCTTTCCATCGCTTCTGAGCTTAATCGAATCTTCTCTGCAGCATCTTCTCATAATGCCCACCTTCATTGTTGTACTTGCCATCAATGACAAGCATTCATTGTCTGTTAAATATTTTCCAACACTTTGACCTCTAGATGAGACCATCCTTTCTATACCAACTCAGCCATCCGGTACTTATGCGCCATATTTCCACTTTCTGAATCTGGTACCAAGCGCACCTTCAGATCCGGTACTGAACCATCCACTGTCACAATCCGATACCAATGGCCACAGACTGTTCTAGTCTGGTACCAACCACTTGCATACTATTCAGATCCGGTACCATTTACCAAATCTCACCTGTCACGATCCGGTACCAATACAAGAAGCATAATATACCAAGTTTAACTCCAGATCGTGCCCAAGATAATTGTTAGATGTTTGTTGAATCATCAAAACTCTAGCAAGGTTATGTTAAGCTAGTTTGTTTATTTTATTCATCTTCATACACTTCATGTCATGAGGATGAAGCTTAAAATATGTAACCGAATATATAAATTTGACAATTGACTAATTTGATAAAGATTTCACCTCCTTGTGTTTCAAGATAATTGTTAGATGTTTGTTGAATCATCAAAACTCTAGCAAGGTTATGTTAAGCTAGTTTGTTTATTTTCTTCATCTTCATACACTTCATGTCATGAGGATGAAGCTTAAAATATGTAACTGAATATATAAATTTGACAATTGACTGATTTGATAAAGATTTCACCTCCTTGTGTTTCACGACTAAGACTATTTAAATAGTCATGGAAAGGATGGTGGAGGTAGTAGAGAGTTAGCATAACACAGTATGTGAAGCAGTGTTACATATTGCAGAACAAGTTTTGAGTTGAAGTTTAATAGAAGGATGTCAATTATTTCCAGGTCTTGATCATTTATGAATGAATGTGAGTTGAGTTATTAGCATAGATTGATTCTATGTTTTGAAATTTGAGTAAGAGGAATGTGTGGATTGAAAGAAATCTTACTGTAGACTCCAGTCGCTGACCTATTGAAGCGGAAAGGGCCCACCACCCAATAAAGGTCATCATCCTTATAGATTAGTATTAGTAGTTGATTTCAATAGTATAAATGTTAGACTAGCTGAAGCTTTGATCTTTTCAGATGATAGCAGTATAGTTCAGTTTAGGCTTCGATTGCTTAGAGATCTTTTTGCATATGCTTTGTTTCTGTTTTTATGAATTTGATTTCGTTTCATGGACATAAATGTTGGCAGCAGTAGTCATACATATTTGAAGGAGAACTAGTGAAGTTCACAACAACACATTGTGAACCACAGCATACTCAGTATATTGACTATTGAACTACTCATGCTATGTCTTGATGATTGATGTGTGATTTCCCTTTCAGAAGTGTGATTGCATAGTTAGTTTTCTTGGTCAAATAGCAGAGTTGATCTGTCAAAATAACTCCATCTCATACTTGCATGTGCCATAATGGAGTAGATAGCCTCTCTTTGAAAGACAACCAAAGTGTGTTTTGATTTGCTAGTTTGTTTTATTTCCAGCATGCATAATCTAGAATAGTTATATACTCATGACATTAGAATTATCTTTTTTACTGGTGTCTTGTAACTCTATTGATTATAAATATTGGATTCATAATTAATAAGTGCATTATATTACACATATAAGTAGCGCAATAACCATCATAGGAGGAAAGGAACCAACCATAGTGAAACTTTGAGGCTAAAGGTGTACGCACAAGGAGGATTGTGACACTTGTGAACAGGAGAGAGTTCTTGACAGGGTCGAACAAGAAAACAGAGCTCTAGTTAAACCCAAGAATCATGAAGACAACCATCCAGCCATGATTTATAAAAAAAAACCTTTTAACAAACATGGTGGTAACAAAATATTTCACCCAAGAAAACCACCAACTCTGATGAATTCAAACAAATATAAGTCGAACCATCCATTTTCCATTCTAAACCAAAATTCCACATAGTTGCAGCACTCAGGACAAACACAAACCCACACAATTGAGCCAAAAATATTTCATAACCAGAGTGAAGTCAAGAATGGCCAAAAGAGACATACTTGTTAATTGAAAACCTTAAGATGAGAGGTGGTCTAGCGGTTTCACCCTGCCAAAAATCTGGAGTGCAAACACAACAACCTAATCAAACAATAGTCTGACTAAGGTGGTGGCCAACTGGAAGAGTAAAGGTGACGTGCATTTAATGCACGTCGCCTCCACCCATAGGCCAACTGGAAGGGTAAAGGTGATGTGCAGTAAATTCATGTCGCATCCACCCATCTCAAATTTACTCCATAGTACATGCCAACGAGCCCCCATTAATAGCATTAATCAATCCATGAATCGAGAATATCAACCATTTAAACCACAACATAATCTAAGTTTCACATAACAATTCAACCATTTTTGTGGCTACTTTGACAAATGTGTCACCCATGTTTATATTCCCAACATAACTCAAATACATCGCTTGATGACTATATAATCTAAATGAACCTGTATAGAATCATCACCCATGGCATGATCAACATCAATCTGAACCATAGCATAACCATTGTATTGTCACTTTGCCAAAATGCGCCACCAAAATATCCACCATATGCATATATATAAAAATGTAATTTAACATTTTTTTCTTTTATATCCATTTATTTTTTATCTAAGGTATAACAATAATCAACAAACAATTTATGCATGTAGTATTGCAGATCTAGGTCTCTTTTGCATCAGATATTGTATTTTGATTTTCCTCAAAATGCCTTCCTGCAATTTTCACTAACATATTTGTTTTGCAGGTGCGATAAGAACAAATACCATAAATGAAAAGTAGGTTGTAGTATCGTGAAGGAACAGCATCCCAAAGCTTAACTCATATCAATGACAACCATATTCTCATCAACCATGTGAACCTTTGTAGCACATCATCATAACATTGAAAATGAACAAATCTGATCTTCAAAGCTCAAGGGGGTCCCACTTACTAGCATTATTTAGTCTTATATAATAATAGGCTTTAGCAACACTTTGTGGGTGAAATTACGTTGACATTTTCAATAATCAACAGCTACCTTGTAGCCTCTCTTTCCCTTCTCTACATCGCCATAGTCTTCCTTTATGCACTGTGCTAGGGAGCGATCTCCAGCCTTCCCTAGGTAGAATTGTTGAGGGTCTGGTCCCTACATACTCAGGCCTGTGATGAGGTGGATCAGCACCAGATCCATAGTGACACACCTATAAAGTCATAGATATCCTCCATGATAGAACAACAAGAGGATTTAACACAAACGTTAACCTCCTCATGTCAGCCAAAGTGAGGAATCTTCATCACATTCAGGATTTTCGATTGCATGAGCTCCTTTATCCACAGTTGAGAGACTATGCACTTATTCTTCCCAGTTGTCTTAATCAAATACCAATGTGGCGTGAGCATCGTGTAGTTCTTCTGGTCTCCTAGGTTGAATTCATTTTTATTTAGAGCTAGAATATGTCCTAACTGGGGTCAACCTATGCGTATCTGCTTCGAGAGGTACGCAGTGATCAGTGTGTATTTGAAATCTCGTGGGATGTTGTCGTGGTTAACCATGCCATCCAAAGGCAGGATGTAGTCCGGCAAGACCGACGAGGTCTGCTTCATTTTAGCGAGATCATCACGGTACTTGATTCACTTCTCAGCAGTGTAGCTAGAACGTCATCTAGTCGATGGGGATGCCTACAATCTACCAGACAACGATGCATGTATTCCCACAGACATGACTGTCTCATTCATGAGGTCTACAAGTATTTCCTCCATGGAATTATCTACTGCTCTATGTTCACCTGACATGCACACTCGTAATCAAATAACTCAGGTAGGTGAACAGAAAAAGAGGTAATCATGTGGATGGAAGGGTCTAGAAAGCACAGCGTGATACAATGGATTCTCTATTAGCTCAAATATCATGATTTGCAAAAAGTGGTCTCAGCATAGTGACCGACAGGTTAAATAAGCAACATCATAATGGGTTCCTCCAATGGGTAGGAATTCCTTAATAAATATGAATCCATCTGTTATGGCGCGATCTAAACGGTCCAATGGTGATATTTCCGGAAACAACTATGTTTCTAGCCATTCTAGAGAGTTAGTCTAACGGTCAAGGTGCCTCCAACAGTCACATAGATTTTTCATGGTGAAGTATCATTCTGCATGGCTCTTCTATTTTGGTGAGGCTCAAGTTCTTCAAGCCTGCCTCCTGCGAAGTCTTATCTGGAACTTCCTGTAGTTTTTCTAACTTTTCTTTCTTTTTACTGACCTTTCTTTCCTTCTTTCCTGTGATCTGAGTCTCTGGATTCCTCTTTCCTTTGTTCTTAGTGTAGTGACTTTGCATTGTTGATGTCCTTTCAAAGGGTTCAGAGATAATACCTCTTTGCTTACTAGGTCTTGGGTGGACATACTTTCTTCTTGCATGGATAGGTCCTTCAATCCTTCTTGCACTCTTTCAAATTTGACAGCTACTTCTCTTTTGTCCTAGTGCTTTGAATCAACTTCTCATTCTTCTATCAGTCGATCTATTCTTCAAGCTATGAAATCCATTAGTTCTTGCCTTTTCTTTTCTATGGATTCCTCCTCTGCTTTCTTTCTAATCTGGTCCTTCTCAATCCAAGTCTTTCCTAATAAAAGTGGAAAAGGGGTGTTGTTCTCAACAAACCTAATAACTTCAAAATCCTCTTCTATTGATGTTTTGTGAACAATCATAGGTATATTAGTAACTCTTCCACATAGGGTTATCATCTTTCCTTTAAACAAGCCTATCCTTCCCAAAGAAGGTATCATAGCAGGCTTTCCCAAAATTTCCCAAGTGCTTTCTGGCATAATATTCACATGTGTTTCTTCATCCAATACATAGTCTATGTCGAAGTCTTCTATTCTTGTAACTATGCATTTTTTTTCTTTCAGGATCTCTGGTAAACTGATGTCTTTGTGATCATCCATTTCTTCTTTTAATTGTTTTAACATAGTCTCTGACTCTTTTTCTGTATGATTCTTTAACATATCCTTAGTTTCTTGACCTTATTTATAGTCTTCTTGTCTCATGTTCATGTTTTCAACTTTAGCAACTATCCTTGGGAAATCCTCAACCTCGCGACCAATAGCTTTACAACAAAGACAACGAGGGCCTATACCAGGGCATTTTTTAGCAAGAAGTCTCAGTCTTCTGTAATTATAACACAGTGTCAATCCTCTCTTTCTTTTAAACAATCCTCAGTCTTTCCTGTATTGTGTGTTGAAATAATGTAACTGCAAAGTGTATTCTAATTATTATTTGATATATTATGTTGGACACACCTACCACACTTAGAGGGGGGGTGAATGAGTGTGGGTATATTTTTCCCAAAACTTCCCTCTTACACAAAAACTCCTTAGTTAACATTCAACATTTTATCATTACTCATTTATGTCATTTATAATCAGTTAGATGTGAATACATATCAGCAACATATCATCAACAAATCATCTCCACAAGGAACACAAAGA